>PVIC010009552.1:8697-36770 GCA_004025085.1 Thryonomys swinderianus
GTAAGGACCTGAGTTCGATCCCCGGTTACCACATATAATGCTGGGCGTGGTGGCTCACGCCTGTAATCCCAGCACTCGGGAGGCAGAGACGGAAGGATTGCTGAGTTCGCGGCGGCTTGCCTGGGCACCATAGTGAGCTCAGGGCCAGCCTGAACTACAAAGCAAGACCCTGTCTCCAAAAAGAAAAAAAAAAAAAAAATCAATGTCAGGCGTGGTGACTCATACCCATCAGCAGTCAGTATCACACACCATAGTGCTGGGCGTGGTGGCTCACACCTGTTATCCCAGCACTAGGGAGGCAGAGGCAGGAGAATTGCTGTGAGTTCGAGGCTAGCCTAGGTTACATAATGAGTTCAGGGCCAACCTCAATTACAAAGCAAGACCAAAAAAAACAAGAAAAGAAAAGAAAACCAAAAAAATAAAATGAGAAAAGTCTAAAAACAGATGAGCAAGGATAGATAACCTAAGATGTTGGATAGGAAGCTGAGCAGCACAATTTTATTCATCAGCAGTGGAAAATCAGTGAGGGTTTTCAAACAGGATAATATAATAATATTGACATTTTAAAAAGGTTGTAGTGGAGAAGACCAGAGGGAAAACACAATGGTTTGGAAATTATTGTCAATATCATCTCTGAGTCAAGATTAATCTTTCTCAGTTTAGACAACAAATAAATTCTATTTTCAGTCTTCTAAACTTTTCCTTCTAACTCTTAAAAAAAGGACCATAAAAACTAAACATTTTGAATCAATAATTACATCGAAGTGGCCACAACTAAAGACACCTAAGAAATGACTTCTAGAACTGTTTCTGAAAGTGGCAAGATGAGACTAGTGTGTTTGAGGCAATAGGGAATATTCTGATTGAGATTAACAGTAATGTGTTACAGTGAATATGTTGTGTTCTGCTTTGTTTTGAGACAGGGTCTCTTTTTGTAGTTCAGGCTGGCCCTGAGCTCATTATGGAGAACAAGCAAGCCTCAAAATCTGCAATCCTCCTGCCTCTGCCTCCCAAATGCTGGGATTATAGTCGTGAGCCACCATGCCCAGCACTGTGGTATGTGGTACTGATTGCTGGTGGTTGTGAAACACCATGCCCAGGATCATTATATGTGGTTACCAGGGATCGAACCAGGGAACTTACACTTGCTAGGCAGGCATTGGAACCACTGAGCTAAATCTATGGCCCTTGTGAATGTTTTTTTTTTAACTTCTTTTATTTACTGGTACATTATATACACCCATCACAATTATGCTCAACACTGGAACTTGTACCAGTATATGACATGACTTTTCATTTTTCCCCTTCCCCTACCCACCCTACAACCCTATGCCACTATATGCACAAGCTTTGTTTCCTTTTTTAACCATCAACTTTCTTCCTCTCATTATTTACCCCAAACCCCATTTCCTTTTGAATATTTACTATTTCACAATATCTATCATGCATTCTATAACTCCTATACAATTTGTTTCTCACACCAGAGAAAAAGATACATTTTCACATTTGTGACCTATTTATTTCACGTACGAGTATGTCCTTAAGGTATATCCATTTGAGTATAAATCAATCTCACCATTCTTTATCACAGAGTAATACTCCATTTTAGAAAAAAAAAACATTTTCTTTATAGAGTCTAGGGTTATGGGCATTTGGGTTGTTTCCAAGATTTAGCTATCATGAACTGAGCTGCTATAAACATGGGCGCACATATGAATATATTTTTAATTTAAACATTCATTATAGGTTTGTTTTTTTTTTTTTTTGCAGTACCCAGGATCAACCTTCATCTGTTGTGCTTCCAAAGTAGGAATGGTACCACTTGTGCTAAATCCCCAGCCCTCATTCATCATAGTTTTTTTTATCATATCTTGTATTATAATGACTCAGGCAACCTGTCTGGAATTTATAGTATTACCTCTTAATCTATTAAAACAGAAAAAACTTTCAGGGTCACATATATCATCATTGTGGAAATATTACTGTTTAAACAAACATTATCACATACCTCTTTCTTCTCTTCCTCTTGGTCTATTCCAGAATGAATGGCCAGTGAAGCTTGGAATTCAGTGCTCAATCCTGACCGATACTTAAAAACCTGTTAGAAAGCCCAGTTGTACAAAGTGACAAAATTTCCCTTTTAATGTTTGTATCTATTCTTTTGTTATGCAACCTTGACGTGACTGCATTAAGCAAGAAAACAAGCAAAAAAGCATATAAGAATAAAAGCAAAACAGAATGATAGCAAGAACTTTCAGAAGAAATTAACCAGTCATCCAACCAAACAAAATCTTAATAAGGTAAAGAAAAGGTATCAGAGTAAAATCATGAATAAGCAAAAATAATAAAATGCTCAGAATATAAGTTCTTTCACATAGAGGTTACTTTAAATCACTGTCATAAATGTACTTAGAAATGAATCTAGGATATAAAGTCAGATATCTTAATCTCTCAACTCTACAATCATATTCAGTCTATACAACTCTCTTGACTGGCATGAGTTAAAATAAGAGATCGGAGGGCCGGAGATTTACTTCAGCACTTCCAGGCACCAGCCTTGAAAGCGCAAGGTCCCTGGTTCAATCCCCAGTAACCACATACAACAATACTGGGTGTGGTGACTCATGCCCATCAGCAATCAGTACCACGTACCACAATGCTGGGCATGGTGGCTTATGCCTGCAATCCTAGCACTCGGGAGGCAGAGGCAGGAGAACTGCTGTGAGTTCAAAACTTGCCTGGGTGACATAGTGAGCTTGGGGCCAGCGTGAACTACAAAGCGAGACTCTGTCTCAAAAAAAAAAAAGATAACCATTAATTCATAGATATTTTCAGGTTTGAGATAAACATATCTAACTAACATTGTGTAGGAGACAACTCAACCAACACCTCTTGGTCAAAAACAAAAAAAAAAGTCATACTTGGGCCAGAGATTCAGCTCCGTGGTTCCGGCGCCTGCCTGGCAAGCACAAGTCCCCTGGTTCAATTCCAGTAAACACATACAATACCGGGCGTGGTGACTCATGCCCATCAGCAATCAGTACCACACAGCACAGTGCTAGGCGTGGTGATTCACACCTGTCATCCCAGCACTCAGGAGGCAGAGGCAGGAGGACTGCTGAGTTCCAGGCTTGCCTGAGTTGCATAGTGAGCTCATGCCAGCCTGAACTACAAAGTGAGACCCCATCTCAAAAAAAAAAAAAAAATCATACTTATGAGGAATGGGACAATGTCACACAAATATAAGCAGGATTTCTATACAAAGCTGTAATCACACTATGTTAAAAAAAAATGCTGATAGGCTGGAGATTTAGCTCAGTGGTTCCGGTGCCTGCCTCGCAAGCACAAAATCCTGAGTTCGATCCCCAGTAACCACATACAACAATACCGGGCGTGGTGGCTCATGCCCACCAGCGATCAATACTACACAGCATGGTGCCATGTGTAGTGGCTCACGCCTGTAATCCCAGCACTCAGGAGGCAGAGACAGGAAGATTGCTGAGTTTGAGGCTTGCCTGGACTACACAGTGAGGTTGATTAAAAGACATAGATCACAATATCCATGGGCAAAAGGGTGCTAGGTCAAAAACAAAGATTGATCAGCCAACCTCCCAGTATTGCAACAATGATAAACCAGACCAGTTTTTCATTGATATGATCATTTGATCTCTCTATTCCCCAAATAAGACTTAAAAATATAATGGGGCACATTGAGTCTCCTATTAGTGATACCCAAGAGGCTCTCCACGATGCTACAGGGATATTTCATTACTAGATTCAAAAATAAAAACAACAAAAAAGCCATTGTGTAAAACTGAATGGCTCGAGACATCCTCTCAGTAGCACAAGGTAAAATTTGAGCCGTTAATAACACAAATGTTTTGTGTACTGTGGGAGACTGCCCCATGGATCATGCTCAAAAGCAGGGTGCAGTGCAGGCTGTAAAGTTAACCCCTCAATTGGCTCATTTTAAGAAAGGAAAAGGGAAAAGGGGGGTTAAGGGTAAGCAAAGAGAGGAAAGAAAAAATTTGATGGTTAAAAAAAGGAAACAAAGCTTATATATATATATGGAACAAGAAGTTGTAGGGAGAGCAGGGGAAAGGGGAAAAGGGAAAAAATGAGAATCAAGATGTGCCATATACTGGTACAAACCATCAATGTTAAATGTGATCATAATGTGTATATAAAATGTACCAATAAAATCAATTAAAAAAAGAAGGCAGTCTGACTGAAGCCTTCATGCCTCACAGGAGCATTTGTGGGTGATATACAGTTTAGCACAACCTTTCTGCCAACGGCCACAGCAGAGACCAGGGAAATGGCCTGTGAAGCTGTAAAGCTCAACACAAGATAAGTAGCAGCCAAAGTCAGGGTAACTCACACTCAAATTCCATTCCCAAAATTAAAACCATCTTTACTCAAAAGACAAGATCAATTATTAACCACATCTATATTTTGTCTGTTCCATTCTTAATTGAAGAATGCTGTCTTTTTCTTTACAACCTTTGCCTATATCAGCAACACAGCATCTTATAGAGCCCCTTTTACCTCAATCTATGTTATTACCAATAAATATCAAAAACTCTGGGTGTTCAGGGCCTTTGCTTGTTCAAGCCTCTGACTGCTCAAGCACTGGTCATCCTGGCTCCCCATATCTCTCTTGAATTCTATCTCTGTGTCCTTCTCACCATCTGTTATAGCACTGAGCAGACTAGGGGTCTCCGACAGTGCACATTCCTGACAATTCTACAATTGTGTCCCCTGTATTACAAGATTTATATTCCATCATCATCAATGACTGGCTAGAGTTCTGATTTTCTAAAACAACCTGACAAAAAGTTCTCATTTTTGTGGCTAGGATAGTATACATTAAAATTCTTTTATGCGGGCTGGGGATTTAGCTCAGTAGTTCCAGCACCTGCCTGGTAAACGCAAGGTCCTGAGTTCAATCCCATAATGCGGGTGTGATGACTCACGCCTGTAAACCCAGCACTGATAACCACATACCACAATGCTGGGCATGGTGGCTCATGCCTGTAATCCCAGTACTTGTAAGGGAGAGGCAGGAGGATTGCTGTGAGTTCGAGGCTTGCCTGGGCTACACAGTGAGTTCAGGGACAGCCTGAACTACAAAGTGAGATCCTGTCTCAAACAATAAAGTACATAACATAACATAATATAAATAAAATAAAAAAATAAAGTAAAATAAAATAAGATAAAATAAATTTAAAAAGTATTTTATGTTACATGGTCTCTCTTTCAGACTATCAAAGAGTGATGGTTTTATAAAAAGCAAAACCTATCTCCTTTAGGTCAGTTAGGATATGACTTTTGGTCCCTAGCTAGACAGAATCACTGCCTTTCCTCAGCCTAAAATGATTACACAAAAACAAAATGTTGGGGATTCTACATTCTCTTAAAAATAAGAGATTAAAGTCTCAGACAAGGAACTGAGGTAAGATAAAAAAGTGGTAAAAAAAATAATAACTAAAAATTATATTTTTTAAAGAATTGTAGCTTTCAGGACACAGGCAAAGTTACTAAGTTATCTAAGGCCATACACTGACTCGCTTACAAAAGTGAAACCTAAGAGCCTGGTTCTGAACTGAGGACAACCCCACTGGTAAGAGTCCTTGGCCAGATTTACAGCCCTTCCTAGAAGAGCCATCACTAAAGGCCCACAAGATGGTCCAATTTAAAAATCAGCAAAAGGCTGAGAAAATCCAGAAAATGTTTAAATCACCTATCAAAACAAAAATGCCTATGTCTTGAGAGAAGGGCAGAAGAGTGAGTGCTTTCCATCCCCTCAAAAAAAGTGTAACTAAGGCCAGGGATTTAGCTCAGTGGTTCCAGAGTCTGCCTGGCAAGTGCACAGTCCAGAGTTTAATCCCTGGTACCACACACCAGTGCTGGGCGAGGTGGCTCACACCTGTAATCCCAGCATAGTATCACACACGACAGCACTAGGTGTGGTGGTTCACACCTGTAATCCCAGCACTCAGAAGGCAGGAGGCAGGAGGCAGGAGGATTGCTGTGAGTTTGAGGCCAACCTCCACTACATAGTGAGTTCAGGGCCAGCCTGAATTACAAAGTGAGTCCCTGTCTCAAAAAACTAAAACAAACAACAACAAAAAAGTGTAACTATCTCCAACACCAAACTATAACATGTTTCGTTTCTTTCTTTTTTCTGGCACCAGGAATCAAACTGCTTGCAAGGCAGATACACTGTCACTGATCTTAATCCCCAGCCCATGTCTCATGTCCTAAAGTATTCACACTCCTCTTTCAAGTGTGTCCTATAATCTCTATTTCTAATAACTTCTACTTGTATCTCTTTATGATGTGTACTAAAAATTCACTTTCTGCAACAAGAGTGACCCTGTTAGAGCAGGGTGAGTTAAATTTGTGAAACTGTCAGACCCAGTCCAGTGACAGAACATTTATATAAATAAGGTGTCTTTAAACAGAAATATCCTTAACATGTATTACCTGGTTGACAAAAATGTTAAGAAAAGAGACTATGCCTACAAAAATCCCAAAGATCCTACAAAAAACCTGTTAGAAGTAGTAAATTCAGCAAATTTGTAGAATACAGTATCAACATAAGATTGGATCTAGAAATGTACCATAGTGATACAGTACTTGCCTGGCCATTGTGAAGCCCTGGGTTCTAGCCTCATCAAGGCGACAGAGTTGAGAGGAAGGGGATTAGTTGTTTACATTAACAATGAATAATACAGAGGATATTTAAGGAAACAATTCATTTATAATAGCACTAAAAAGAATAAAATACTGAGGAATAAACAACGGCAAAAGACCGCAAAATAATGCTGAAAGAAAAGAGAAATGAAAACACATGCTATTTTCATGGATCAGAACTACCTTTAAGACTTAACTACTATAGGGTAGGAGAGGGGGTGACAATTTGTTCCCTTACCACCTTTAGGGTCACAGCCAACTTCTGCGATAAGACAGGTTTAGAAAAGAAAAGTAAGAAAAATGCATTTAATCAAAGCACAAAAGCCTTCAGAATCAAGACATATTTTATGCTTAGGTGTGAAGAAGTAAGGATAGATGTGGAAGTGGTTAAAGAGGATAATCTAACACTAGCAGAATGAGGAAACAAAGGTCAGTCTGTTCAGATCCTCCTCGGTCACTCAGTGTAGTATCTCTTCCTCCTGGATATGAGGAAGAACACCTGAAATGCAAGACTTAGGAAGTGCTATAAGATCAGGTGTATCAGAGAATCTCCTTATCTCCACCTCTAGAACAGAGAGGCAGGAATGACTTCAGTAACATTTTAAGCTTTCTGACTTCCTTTGAGGAACAGTGGTTCTTTCTGTGATTGTCTTGGGAAAGAAAAATCCTAGTTTCTGTGGCTTGCCTGCAGGTGCAGGAAGGAGTACAGAAAAATTCAAAGAAGACAAATGCTCCCCACCCATATTAAGGATCAAACATAAGGCTCTCACACCAAGCTACCTCCCCAGCTTTTTTATATTTTGAGGCAGGGTCTTGCTAAATTCCTCAGGCTAGGCTTAAACTTGTGGTTCTCCCGCTTCACCTCACAATGTTGGGACTATGGGCATGTACCAACACACCTGGCTAAGACTGACTATTTTTTTTTTTTTTTTTTGAGACAGGGTCTCACTTTGTAGTTCAGGCTGGCCCTGAGCTCACTATGGAGCCCAGGCAAGCCTCGAACTCAGCAATACTCCTGTCCCTGCCCCCCCACCCCAAGTGCTGGGATTACAGGCGTGAGCCACCACACCCAGCATTGTGGGGTGTGGTACTGATTGCTGGTGGATGTGAGTCACCATGCCCAAGATCATTGTATGTGGTTACCGGGATCGAACCAGGGCCCTTGCACTTGCTAGGCAGGCAGCCAAGCGGCGGAACCACTGAGCTAAATCTCCAACCCTAAGACTGCCCTCTATGGGAACTTGATTTTGATTGCCAAAGTGCCATATGTTGGAGTATCATTTTCTGAGCCTCAACAGTACTCAAAGCAATCTACAGATTTAACATTGTCTTTACTAAAACCCCACTGGCATTTTCTCATAAACATTAAAATCCTTCCTCAAATTAGTATTGGATTCCATGGGACTACAAGTAGCCAGATAATCTTGAAAAAGAAGAATGAAGGTTTTAAACTTCTTGATTTCAAAACTTATTACAAAGATATAGCAATCAAACCAACATGGTACTGGTATAAAGACAGGCTTACTAACCAATAAATTGAAATCCCCAAAATAAACCCTGGAATAGATGGTTAACTGCTTTTGACAAGAGTTAAGATCCCTCATGGCAGAAAGGACAATCTCTTTAAAAATGATATTAGAAAAACGGACACTCATGTGCAAAGAACAAAACTGGACACTTAGCATATACCATATGCAAAAACTAACTCAAAATGTATCAAGGGCCTAAACTTAAGAGCTAAAACTATAAAAGTCTTACAAGAAAACATAACAAGCTGTATAACACTGAATTTGGCAATTTCTTAAACATAATATCAAAACCAAAGGTAACAAAATAAAAAACAACAGGAAGGGAAAAAAAGATGGAGGAAAAGGGAAATGAGGTAGAAGAAAATATAAAACAAATTAAGATGTGTTATGTACATGTGTCAATTTCTCATGAATGTAATCATGTAATGCAAGCACATACTAATAAAAATTTAATTGGTAAAAATAGATAAATTGATAGATAAAATTTAAAAGCAACTTTTTTTTTGCACATTAAAAGACACTATCAATGGAGTGAAAGACAACTAAAGAAATCAGAGAAAACATACGCAAGTCAAATATCTAGTAAGGGATTAGTATCCAGAACACATTTGGACCTACAGTTTAAAAACAGAAAGCTGATTTTTTTTTTTTTTTTTTTTTTTTGCTTTTTGGAGACAGGGTCTCGCTTTGTAGTTCAGGCTGGCCCTGAGCTCACTATGGTGCCCAAGCAAGCCGCCGCGAACTCAGCAATCCTCCTGTCTCTGCCTCCTGAGTGCTGGGATTACAGGCGTGAGCCACCACACCCAGCATTATATGTGGTAACCAGGGATCGAACTCAGGACCTTGCGCTTGCGAGGCAGGCGCCGGAACCACTGAGCTAACCCTCTGGCCCTAGAAAGCTGATTTTAAAATAACCACAGGCTTTAATCAAATTTCTTTAAAAGAGACATCAAAATGGCCAATAATCATATGAGAAGATATACAATTTCAGTAACTATTAAGAAAATCAAAATCAAAATCACAATGAGATACTACACCTCCTTTCTTGGAATGGCTATTATTTAAAAAGTCAGAAAATAAGTATTGGTGAGGATTCAGAAACATTAAAAAGGGAACCCCTGCACAACACTAGGACTTTTAAAAGGTATAGTCACTTTGGAAAAAGAATATGGCAAATCCTCAAAAAATTAAAAATAGAATTCCTAGGCAGGAATGGTGATCCACACTTGTACTCTCAGCTTTTGGGAGGCCAAGGCAGAAAGATCAAAGAAACAACAAGTAAACAAAAAATAGAATTTCTGTGTGATCCAGCAATTTCACATATGAGTAAATACACCAAAGAATTTAAAGACTTAAAACAATATTTATATTCCTGAAACTGATGAATGAGTTAAGTGCCTTAATTTCTGTTATGCCTCATTCCCCCAAATAATTAACCAATAAAGGCAGGTAGGTACACACACACACACACACAGAGGGAGAGAGGGCAAGAGAGAGGAATATCATTCACATTTAAATGAAAGAAAAACTTTCCTACATATAGCTTTATGTTAAGTGAAATAAGACAGAGACAAAAAGATAAACACTAGATGATTCCATTTATATGAGGGCCACAGAGCAACCAAATGCATAGACACATGAAGCAGATGGGTGATTTCCCAGAGCTGAAGGAAAGGGAAATGGGAGTTATTTTTAATAGTTATAGAGTTTCAGTTTTACAAGATGACAACAAATTCTGGAAACAGATGGTAACGATGGTTATACAACTGTGTAAATGTACTAAATGCTACTGAACTATACACTTAAAATGATTAAAGTGGTAAATTATGTTACCACGAGTTTTTTTAAAAGTATATACTCATATGTAAATCCTTATAAGAGGGCTATAAGCATACATATGACTCTTGACAGTGATTAAAAAGACAATTAGAAGAATTGGAAAGTAGGTTCTTAAATAAGAGACTTCAACATCAGAACAAAAAATAACTGACTTTTAACTACCTATGCCTCTGTATTTTAAAATTTTTTATTGAAAATTTACTATTAACTGACATTTATATGTTTGTTTGTTTTTGAAGACTGGGTCTTGCTGATGTACCCCAGGTTGGCCTTGAACTTGATCTTCTTGCCTTGTACTCCCAAGGGATCATAGGTGTGCACTAACACATCCAGCTTATTTTTTAGACACTAAAATCGTAAACTGTTTTTTAAAATTAGAAGGCTACCCGACTATTTTGAAAGCCTGAAAACAAGAAAGCAGCTAGAAGACCACTATAGCATTCTGGGTGATAATGGTAGGGATCTGGGCTACAAATGTGGAAGTGAGAACAGAAAGGGAGAGTGAGATTTAACTTGTAAAACTGCCAGAACCTGGAATTATCAATAGGATCTAAATACTGACAACAAAAGATATAAAGATAATTCTCAGGGTCCTGGTTTAGGTGATTAACCACATAGAGGAACTGCTAGAGTATGATAAGGTATCTGGTTTCCTACATCTTCAGTTTGAAGTGCCCAGTGGAATATCAGAGTTGAGATAGCTGACTCCAGGAAGGCTGAAGCTCACAACAGATTTCAAAATCACTACAATATGCAGTAGCGGAAGCCACCAAAGTAAAATATCACTTAGAAAGAGCCTACTAATGAGCCGGTAAAACAGAACAAAGTGTAAAAACCACCCATAGGAAAGAAAAGAAGCAGAACAGAGTTTTAAAAAGTCAGAATTTTAGGTGTAAAACTCTGGTATTACAAGAAGTCAAGGAAGAAAAGTTCCAAGAAAAAACAAGCAGTCATAGTTTCAAATGTTATGGAGAAGTAAAAAAATAGTTATTTTTATTAAGAAGGACATTAGTGGGCCGGAGGGTTAGCTCAGTGGTTTCAGCGCCTGCCTCACAAGCGCAAGGTCCTGAGTTCAATCCCCGGTAACCACATACAATGTTGGGTGTGGAGACTCACGCCCACCAGCAATCAACACCACATACCACAGTGCCAGGCGTGGTGGCTCATGCCTGTAATCCCAGAACTCGGGAGACAGAGACAGGAGGATTGCTGAGTTCCAGGTTTGCCTGGACTACATAGTGAGCTCAGAGCCAGCCTGAACTACAAAGCGAGACCCTGTCCCAAAAAAAAAAGGACATTAGTGACTCTTAAAAAGCAGCTTAAGAGTGTTGAGGATAGCCAGGGGTTTAGTTCAGTGGAACCCCACCAGCCTCACAAGTGCAAAGTCTTAAGTTTGATCCCCAGTACCAAAAAAAAGAGTGCTGGGGGACAGAATTCAGATTACAGCAAACACAAATCAATGAATGATAAAACAAGGTTTGTAAACATGGTTACTCTCTCAAGAAGTTGACTGTGATCATATAAAATTTTATTTACATCACAATCACAATTGTCCAAAGTATCACTGCAAAGAGTTCAGAAAGGGAGAAGAGCAGGATTATCTGAGCAGTACTTGGGCCTCTTCTGCACTCCCCTCACCCTGGCTCTCAAAGCTGCTATGTGCCTGCTCACTCCCCAAAATGCTCCAACAAGGCCCCCTAGCAAGTGTCTACTTAAAGGCATTAAGCAGCTGTATGTGTCTGGCTCAAGGTAAGAAATCCAAGCGTGTATTTCTAGACTGGCCATACTGGAAAAGGACTGTGCTGCCGACACTCACACCCAGGACTGTGAGCCCAAGCATGTACCAGAGTTGCCTGAGTAGAATTCTGATGGTTTAGCACTTTCCAGTCTGTGCGGTCCATGGGTTACTTGACCTTAACTCTGTTGCCCTGTTCCAGGACTCCTTCTCAAAAACCTGAATAAACTAGTGTTCTGTGAAGTTTCCTGCAGAGACCAATGTAAGATACATCTGTAAACAGACAATGGACATGTTACACAACCAGTATCCCTTAGTCTGGGACACAGCAAGAATATACTCTCATGTTGACAGATGGGCACCCCTTCTAATGGCATCCCTGAGCCCCCAGGTCCGTATTACTATGGTAAAGATACAGTGGAGGTTCATTATCAGGTTTGCTTATATGCCAGAATCAATACTACAGGAACAGATGCCCAAGTCATGCGTGCCCAGTGGGAATTCCTAATAGGACCCTGTGAAGGAACCTCCACAGCACAGCATCTTGTATCATGCATGTGAGGACTTGCAGGATAGTAATGTTTGATCCTAATCCCATTTCTAGGAGCTGAAACAATGCGGATGGGCCACGTCACTTCAGCATGAAGGCCATGCAGAATGGTCTGAAGTACACTGGGGAGGCCATGGAGAAATGAAGTAAGCAGCACTGGTACTACGTTCGCATTTATAATCCCAAAGTAGGACCTGGACAATGGCTGATGCTTAAATGAATTCCATGAAGCCCCCAGCATCGATTACTTCCACCAGCACAGCCAAGTGTAGCATTGGGATCTGTACTCCCCAGACAGCTGGCCAGTAGAAGGAAGGTTCATTTGAACAGTTGCCCTTCTGCCAACTGTGACCCCTTGGCTGTGACACAAAGCTTCACCTGGACATTTTCCCAATGAGACTCTCAGGGAGCACTTCCAACACGAAAACTAAGTGAACTAGATTTCTACCTCTTGAGCTCCTCTTGCTTCTTCACCCAGTTTCCAGCTGTCCTACTTGTCCCCGCTGTAACATAAAGAGTATATTATCAAGGTCTTTTTAATTTTTCACGGTCAGCTAATCTTGCTTTCTTTGGCCAGGATAAGAGGGGCCAAGTTCTTAATCTCTTCACACTCCCTCCCTCCCCCATCTTCTTCCCTGTCATGGAAGCTTTCTATGCATTGGTGGGGACAGGGGTAGGGAAAATAACCACTGCTTTCCACTTCATCAAATATACTTGTTCAGTAAGTGTAGCCATCTGGATGGAAGGATGTGGTCATGAAGGAGTAGGGAAGGAGGGAATTGTTTCTTCAAGGTTGCTGAAAGGAAAAAGACCTGGCTTTGGCTGAGTGAGGGTCTTGCTTCTAGAAAACTCTATTTCCTCAGGTATAACCACCTTTCTATTCCCAGCAGAAGTTAGGAGAGGAAGAAGGGGGTGAGCCTCAGGAGGAATGCCCATCCTCAGTCTTTTGCTGCAGTCCTCTTCTTGGGGCTCCATCCCCACTCAGGAACACAAAGCTCAGTAAACTGATGTATATCAGTTTTTCTTTTCTTCGAAGAGGAAAAAGGTCTTCTTGCTTGGGCATCCCTTTATAACACAAAGCAGAGTGGTATTTTCATTTAAATGTAAAAACAAAAACATTACATATGGGAATGAGAATGTATCTAATTCTAAAAGGAGAAAATCATCCTGTCACTGGATACCAAACTTGGATAAAAATAATACCTCCAGCCGGGTGTGGTGGCTCACGCCTGTAATCCTAGCACTCGGGAGGCAGAGACAGGAGGATTGTTGAGTTCGAGGCTTGCCTGGGCTCTATAGTGAACTCAGAGCCAGCCTGAACTACAAAGCAAGACCCTGTCTCCAAAAAAAAAAAAAAATAATAATAATACCTCTGTGCAGGGGTGGGAAATGTGGCTTTTGGCTCTTCATTACTGCCATGGCTCATATCTAGATAACCCCCCAAAGCCTCATGCAGTCAGAGGTGACTGGATCTGACCGATCCTGGGTGACTGGGACTGATTCATGGTGCAAAGCTAGTACTAGGACACTAGGATTAAGTGTGAGTGCTGGACTAGGGCTGTAGCTCAGTGGTTTAAGGTATCTGCCTGGCAAACACAGAGGCCCGAGTTTGATTCCTCGTACCACATACCACAATGCCAGACACAGTGGCTCATACCTGTAATCCCAGCACCTGGAAGGCAGAGGCAGGAGAACTGCTCTGAGTTTGAGGCTAGCCTGGGCTACATAGTGAGGTCAGGGCCAGCCTGAACTACAAAGTAAGATGCTATCTCAAAAAACTTAAAAAAAAAAAAAAAGGGTATTAGTATTGCCTACTCTAAGTACCCTGGATAAGATATAAGGGATAGGAAGGGTGGTGCTTAACCCTTGCTTGTTTTGCTACCTTCTGTCCACCATGAACAGTCTCTCCTCTGCAGGCTTGACTTCTACATCACTCTGATTTGAAGCCAGCCAATGATGGACCAAAACCCTACAAGCTGTGAGCTATATAAACCTTTCCTCCCTTAACTTGTTGGCATTGGGTATTTTGTCTTAACAATGAAAAAAGCAACTAATATTTGGTATCAGAAGTAGGGGTTGTTGTTGTGACTGCACCTGAGCACATGGTTTAGAAGCCTCTGGAGCTGGCTTGTGAGATGAGTTTAGAAAGGTTTGGAAATGCTGGCTGAAAAAGTACAGCTGGAACACCTCAGATTGTGCTTGATGGAAGATTCTGATCAGAAATCAGAAGACCAGAAAACTGACAGAAATGATGCTGGTAAAGACCAGCTTGGGTGGTTTCTGCTGGGAAGAAGGACTGCATTGGCTGTTGGACTCCACACAATGTGTTATGCCTTAGTAGATGGCTTGTCTGTATTTTGCTCAAGTCCAGAGACTTTGTCTCAGACTGAGACTAAGGGCAATGGACTAATTAATCTTGCAGAAGAAACTTCAAAGCAGTCATTGAGGCTGTAACATAGCTACTGTAGGGGGCTTTTAGCCACATTTATGCTGAGAATCATGAGCAAAGAGCCCAGCAAAATTATTTAAAGTGTTTTGATATGTTACTTTTTTTTATACTGGAGACTAAATTCAGGACCTTGTGCTTGAGATGTAGGCACAGAACCACTGGGTTAGGTCCCCAGACCTGACATGTTAAATTTTTAATAGCAAAACAAATTTGGACTTTAATCAAATTTTCAGGGCTTTTAAGTGTAACTTTACAGAATTGCCTGTTTACTTCCTTCAGCTTTCTCCTTTCAGTTTGCTCTTAGAGCTGTGGACAGGGCGGGAGATAAAACAACACCTGTAATTCTGTACTCTAATGTTTTTATATCAGATAAAATACTCCTTCGTGTTTTTTTTGTTTTTTGTTTTTTGTTTTTTTTTTGAGACAGGGTCTCGCTTTGTAGTTCAGGCTGGCCCTGAGCTCACTATGTAGCCCAGGCAAGCCTGGAACTCAGCAATCCTCCTGCCACTGCCTTCCAAGTGCTGGGATTACAGGCGTGAGCCACCACACCCGGCACTGTGGTATGTGGTATTGATGGCTGGTGGGCTTGAGTCACCACGTCCAGCATTGTATGTGGTTACAGGGATTGAACTCAGGACCTTGCGCTTGCCAGACAGGCACTGGAACCACTGAGCTAAATCTCCGGCCCTTTTAGTTTTCTTAAGACAGGGTCTCGCTTTGAAGTTCAGGCTAGCCCTGAACTCAGTATGTAACCCAAGTTAGCCTCAAACTGACAGCAATCCTCCTGCCTCTAGCTCTCAAGTTCTGGGATTACAGACATGAGCAACTATACCTGGTATTGTGGTACGTGGTACTGGGGGATCGAACTCAGAATCCTGCATTTGCCAGGCAGACACAGGAACCACTGGGCTAAATCCCCAGCCCCTAATATTCTTTTAAGTTTCCTATGCAGTTGTTTCTTTTCTAATAAACTCATCTCAATCCCTACATTTCTGCCACTGTTCTCTGGTTGTTTTTGTGCTGTGCAGCAGGTCAGCTGTGGCTTTCTCCTGCCATGATGTCTAATTGCTGAGTACACTGTTCAGCATTAGATAATTCCTCATTGTAAACAAACTATCCAGAGCAGCATTTATAAATCAGCCTAATATTAAAAAAAAACATCATTGGGCCAGAGGGTTAGCTCAGTTGTTCCGGTGCCTACCTTGCAAGTGCAAGGTCCTGAGTTTGATCCCCAGTAACCACATACAATGCTGGGCTTGGAGACTCACACCCACCAGCAATCAATACCACATACCACAGTGCCAGGGCGTGGTGGCTCACGCCTATCATCCCAGCACTCGGGAGGCAGAGGCAGGAGGATTGCTGAGTTCAAGGCTTGCCTGGACTACATAGTGAGCTCAGAGCCAGCCTGAACTACAAAGCGAGACCTTGTCTCAAAAAAAAAAAAAAAAAATATATATATATATATATATATCATTGTCTATAAAACTCAAAGAATTTTTCTTTCTTTTATTGTAGGTGTGGCATTAGAGATTAAAATCAGGTCCTTATGCTTAGTAGTCAAATGCTCTGGTACTGGGCCATACCTTCAGGATTTTTCTTATTCTTATTTTTTATTTTGAGGTGGTCTAGCAAACTGCCCAGCTGTCCTCAAACGTTCAGGCTTCCTGCCTCTCAGGGAACCAGGATAACAGGAAATGCCATTATGCCTGGCAGGCAGATTTGTCTTTTAATGGAATAGACCTCAAAATATCTATAAGAGGAAGAGCTAAGCAAAGGAAATTGGTTGAAGATATGACCATGATACAGGAAAATTAATCAGAAAAGGATCTAGAAGAAAAAAAATAGCAATTCCAGAATATGAATCAAAAAAGCAACAACTCTTCTTTTGAGGTAAGAATAGGTAATAAATGGGGCGTGGTGGCTCCTACCTATAATCCCAGCACATGGGAGACAGAAACAGGAGGATTGCTGAGTTCGAGGCTTGCCTGGGCTACATAGTGAGCTCAGGGCCAGCCTGAACTACAAAGTGAGACCCTGTATTAAAAAAAAAAAAAAAGCCAGGCATGGTGGCTCACGCGTGTAATCCCAGCACTTGGGAAGCAGAGACAGGCGGAATGCTGAGTTCGAGGCTTTCCTGGGCTACATAGTGAGCTCAGAGCCAGCCTGAACTACAAAAGCGAGACACTGTCTCAAAAAAAAAAAAAAAAAAAGAATAGGTAATAATGGGGGGAAAAATAAAAATTAAAAAAAAATAGTTGGAGCAGTTATGAAGACTTCTGTTTTCTTTATGAAAGTCTGAGAATATAAGGGTACAGCAAGAAGTTTAAAGAATGTTTTAGTTTTAGAATAATTAGTGTGGGGCACTAAATAAGGAATTGGCAAAAACAAGAAAAAATACTACACAGTATGAGGAATTCTAAATAAAAAGAGCTAAGCAAGGGAAATTGGTTGAAGATATGACCATGATACAGGAAAATTAATCAGAAAAGGATCTAGAAGAAAAAAAATAGCAATTCCAGAATATGAATCAGACCCTTCATCATTATATGATGTCTCATAACTATATGCCAAGGTATCAACCTTTCTTCTTGAGACTGAAATCTGAGACCTGTATCTTGTTCACAGCTGTATGTTTGATATTAATTAAGTATTTAAAGAATGCCTGATTCCATTCCCAGTGCAGAGGACTGAGGCCTGCTCACCAGCCTGCTCCACCCTGGAGACTTGGGTACCCCAGGTGCCATTCTGTTCCCAGCTTGGAGGACTGAGGCCTGCCAACTGGCCCTGCTCCATCCCAGAGTCTCAGGTACCCCCAGGCACCATTCCCACAGCAGAGGATTGAGGCCTGCCGGCTGGCCCCCACCCCGGAGCTACATTGTGAGGACCCAGGCCAGAGAGGAGCCAGAGCCATTTCCTGCATCCCTCCACACTGGAGCAGCACCAAGAGACCAGGCAAGACAAAAAAAGATTAAAAAAAGGGGGGGGGGCAATCTAGCTCCTATTTTGCCATCTACTCCTAGATCACTCTATTCACCTCTTGTCCCCACCCCCTCTCCTATCTTCCTGTCAGAAGCAATACCCAGAAGTAAAAGACTCTTAGGTTGCCCTATTTCTTCTCCTGTACTATTATAAGAAGGTGTGCAAAGTCTCCATTGGTCTTATAGCATAGAGTTCGTACTATTTTTATATACGTCCTTTTATCCTCTATTACCTGCTGGCAAATGTGAGGTACTCGAGTCTAGGTGATCTTCATAAATCTGCTAACCCTATTTCACTCTCCTCCTGTCTCCCTACCTCCCTGAGCCCCCAGTGACCTTTTATCCCCAAAGGGGTCTGGGGGTACATTTACTATCTACATGTATACACATCGCTGATCAATTCTAAATTTTGGCATATGGACATAGAGGTAACTCATGAGCTCAAAGTCTTCAGAATTGAAATTAACAAAACTTTTCATTTTATTTACTGTGCGTAATGCTGATATTGGCACTGACTGTATTATGGTAACAAGGATGATGTGATTATTCTGCTCAAATTTCTCCCATGATGTGTTAGAACTGAAAACTCTCAAGGGTCATTACAGATTAAAGGAGGATACCTCAGAAAGGTGCCACATCCAAAGGGCCCCAGATAATAGAAAGAAAGAGACCTGCAACAAATACTGCCCTGCCATCAGGCAAAGAATCAAACAAATAGCATTAGTAACAACAAAAGAGTAGAAATGAAAAAATATACAAAAATCAGACACAAAGATCACCACTACAGGGAAATTCAGAGCATAGGGAAATAGGGCAAACTGAAACTCAAACACCAGGACTCTTGGAGATGGTAACTAAAGCAGATCTAGTAAAATGGAAATCAGAACTCATCTCTGTGATCAAAACAGAGATACTGTCCACAGTGAAAGACATCATTAAAGAAGAGAACAGTGAGATGATAGAATCCAAGATAGCAGAAGCAATGGAACCTTTTAAACAGCTTCAAGCAGAGCTCCAGGGAGTGATAGAGAACAAAAGCTTGTGAAGTAGGATGAATGAAGCAGAGAAGCAAATCTCAGACCTAGAGGACAGCATAGCAGCCAACAAGCAGGAAAGGAATAATCTATGGAAAAGAGCAAGGGACCATGAGAAATCAATTCAACAGCTTCTAGATGACTCAAATAATATAAGACTGATTGGAGTCACTGAGGAAGCAGGAAACAGTGTAAAAGACATAAAAAAGCTATTGTCAGAGATAACAACAGAAAACTTCACAGGAAAAGAAATGGACATACAGATAAATGAGGCCTATCGGACTCCAAAAGGCCAGGACATAAAAATATCTACACCTAGACATATAATTATCAAGGTTCCAGATGCACAACAAAAGAATGAAATACTGAAAGCAGTGAGAGAAAGGAAGAAAATCACCTACAAAGGGAAGCCCATTAGGATCACAGCAGACTTTTCAACACACTCAATGCAAGGAGAGCATGGAAGGAAGTATTTCAAGCACTGCAGGAAGACAACCTCCAATCTAGACTGTTGTATCCTGCAAAACTATCTTTCAGAATAGACGGGGAAATAAGATACTTCCATGGTAAAGAACACCTGAAAAACTTCACAAACACGAAACCTGAACTCTAAAACATTCTAAAGAACATCTTGGAAAAAAACACAGAAAATTCCATACCCACGAGACCCAGGAGAGTGAATTCATTGGGGCAAACAAGAAACTAAATAGAAAAAGGGAAAAGCAAGGAAGAAAAGAACCAAGAACAGAAAAACATGGCAACTCTGAATATGTCCATATCAGTCATAACCATTAATGTCAATGGCCTCAATGGGCCAATTAAAAGACACAGACTAGCAGACTGGATCAAGAAACAAGATCCTACAATCTGCTACATACAGGAAACACACCTAATTCAGAAGGAAACCCATAGACTGAAAATAAAAGGTTGGAAAACAATACTCCATGCCACAGGAAACTGCAAAAAAGCAGGAGTGGCTATCTTGTTTGCAGATAAAATAGATTTCAAACCCAAACTGATTAAAAGAGATAAAGAAAGTCACTATATTCTAGTACAGGGAACTATCCAAGAGAAAGAAATAACAATCATAAATATTTATGCCCTAAACTCTAATGCACCCAACTATATAAAACAAACATTACTGGACATGAAAAGCCAGTTAATCACAAATACAATAGTAGTAGGGGGCTTTAATACTTCACTCTCACAAATTGACAGATCAACTGGACAAAGAATCAATAAGGAAATACTTGAGCTAAATCAAACTTTTGAGCAAATGGACTTATTAGATGCCTACAGAATTTTTCACCCTACAAAGTGAGAATATACCTTCTTCTCAGTCGCTCATGGATCATGCTCCAAAATAGATCACATTCTAGTCCATAGAACAGGCTTAAGTAAATGCAAAGGAATCGAAGTTATCCCCTGCATACTAGCAGACCATAGTGCCTTGAAACTGGAGCTGAATAGCAAAAGAAATTCCAAGATCCTCACAAACACATGGAAATTGAACAAAACTCTGTTGACCAACCAATGGGACACAAAAGAAATTAAAGAAGAAATTAAACAGTTTCTACAACTAAACGACAACCCCAGCACAACATACAGGAATTTATGGGGCACAATGAAAGCAGTTCTACTAGGGAAATTCGTAGCAGTGAATGCCTACACTCGGAAAATAGAGCAAACTAAAATAAACAATCTAATGATCAACCTCAGACAATTAGAAAAAGAGGAGCAAAACAAACCCAAAGCAAATACTAGAGAGGAAATTATAAGGATCAGAGCAGAAATTAAGGCAATGGAGACAAAGAGAACAGTACAAAGAATCAATGAATCAAAGACTTGGTTCTTTGAAAGGATAAATAAAATCGACAGACCCTTAGCCAATCTTATCAAACAAAGGAAGGAAAAGGCTCAAATCCATGCTATAAGGAATGAAAATGGGGAAATCAGTACAGATCCAGAAGAAGTCCAAAGGATAATAAACATGTACTTTGAAAATATGTACTCAAGAAGATGGAAAATCTAGAAGAAATGGATAGATTCCTAGATACATATGAACTTCCAAAGCTGAACGAAGAGGCTATAAAAATGTTAAACAACCCGATATCAATCTGGGAAACTGAAAATGTAATAAAAAACTTACCAACAAAGAAAAGCCCTGGTCCTGACGTCTTCACTGCTGAATTCTACAAAACTTTTAAAGAAGGGTTAATACCAGTACTTCTCAATCTTTTTAATGAAATCAAAATGGAAGGAGTACTCCCCAAATCATTCCTTGAAGCATCCATCACTTTGATTCTGAAGGCAGGGAAAGAACCCACCAATAAAGAAAACTACAGGCCAATCTCTCTAATGAACACTGATGCAAAAATCCTCAATAAAATACTGGCAAATGGAATACAGAGAGTTATCAAGAGAATCATACAAGAGGATCAAGTCGGATTTATCCCAGGGATGCAAGGCTGGTTCAACATACGTAAATCAATCAATGTAATACACTATATTAACAGACTCAAGGACAAAAACCATATGATTATCTCAATAGATGCAGAAAAAGCATCTGACAAAATCCAACACCCATTTATGATCAAAACCCTACAGAGAATTGGAATCGATGGACTTTATCTCAATTTAATACAAGCTATTTATGAGAAACCTACAGCCAGCATCATACTTAATGGGCAAAAACTAAAACCTTTTACACTAAGATCAGGAATGAGATAAGGATGCCCGCTGTCACCACTCTTATTCAATATAGTGCTGGAAACATTAGCCATAGCAATCAGGCAGGACAAAGATATAAAAGGAATAAAGATAGGAAAGGAAGAAGTTAAACTGGCATTATTTGCTGATGATATGATACTCTATCTAGAGGATCCTAAAAACTCAACCAAAAGACTGCTAGACTTAATTATCAAACTTGGTAGTGTTGCTGGATACAAGGTTAATGCTCAAAAATCAATAGCCTTTGTCTCATAAACAACAGACTCACTGACAGAGAAATTGGGGAGGCAATCCCTTTCACAGTAGCACCCAGAAAAATGAAGTATCTAGGAATCAACCTAACAAAGGAAGTGAAAGACCTCTACTCTGAAAACTATAGGACTCTGAAAACTGAGATAGAAAAGGAGATCAGAAAGTGGAAAGACATCCCTTGTTCCTGGGTAGGGAGAACCAACATCGTCAAAATGGCTATACTCCCACAACTACTATACAGATTCAATGCAATTCCAATTGAAATTCCAACGGTATACTTCACAGAGCTAGAGAAAATAATACAAAAATTCATCTGAAAACACAAGAAACCTAGAATAGCAAAAGCAATTCTAAGCAACCACGACACGGCAGAGGGTATTACAGTCCCCAATTTAAAACTCTACTATAAAGCCGCTGTGATAAAAACTGCACGGTACTGGCAAAGTAACAGACCCGAGGACCAGTGGAATAGATTAGAAGACCCAGAAACAACTCTAGATACACTAAGCCACCTTATCTTTGACAAAGAAGCCAAACACCCCCAGTGGAGGAAAGACAGCCTCTTTAACAAACGGTGCTGGAAAAACTGGGCTTTAACCTGCTAAAAGCTAAAGCTAGACCTATGTCTTTCACCATGCACAAAACTAAATTCACAATGGATACAAGACTTAAACATTAAAACAGAAACAATAAGCCTGCTGGTAAACAGGTTAGGTAAAACTCTTGGAGACAGTGGCTTAGGCAGAGAGACTTTATGAATAAAACCTCTACAGCACACTAGCAGAAAGAATCAACAAATGGGATCTCATCCTACTGAAAAGCTTCTGCACAGCAAAAGAAGTCACTGGCACTGCTAAGACAAGCAACAACATGGGAAAAAATCTTTACTAGCTGTTTATCAGACAAAGAGCTATTATCTACAATATATAAAGAACTTAAACAGATCAGCCTCCCCAAGTTTAAAGACCCAGTTCAAAAATGGGCATCTGAAATGAACAGACACTTTTCAGAGGCAGAAGTCAAAGCAGCTAAGAAGCATATGAAGAAATGTTCAACATCACTGGTCATTCGAGAGATACAAATGAAAACAACACAGATTTCATCTCACTTCACAAAGAACAGCCACGATTACAAAATCAACCAACAATAAATGCTGGCGTGGCTGTGGGGAGAAAGGAACCCTTCTCCACTTTTGGTGGGATTGCAGACTCGTGCAACCATTGTGGAGATCAGTGTGGAGATTTCTCAGAAAACCAGGACTAGGGGTCCCATTTGACCCTGCTATTTCCCTGCTAGGAATATACCCAAAAGAATTTTTAAAACCACATTGGAAAGACAGATGTACACCCTTGTTCATAGCAGCTCAGTTCGTGATATCTCAATCTTGGAAACAACCCAAAGGCCCATCAACTGGAGAGTGGATAAAGAAGATGTGTTTTTTAAAATAAAATGGAATATTATTCTGCCATAAAGAATGACAAGATCGATTCATTTATGTGTAAATGGAGACACCTGGAGGATACACTAATAAATGAAATAAATAGATCACAGATAGGCAAATACCAGATCCTCTCTTTGATATGAGCACCTGTAGACGCAAATGAGCTCTAGAAAATATGACAGTTTTTGTAGAATAGGAAACTTCCATAGGAAATTTGGTGTGGGAATGTAATGAGGGGAAGGAATAAATATGATTCGGAAAGAAAATAAAAGAGCACATATATAGGGGGTGGGGAGGTGTGGGTGGGTAGGGATATGGGTAAAAATGAGAATTAACTTGTGTCATATATTGGTACAGATTCCCCAATGTTATATGTGATTGTGAGATCTATATAAATTGTACCAATAAAGAATTCAGTTTAAAAAAAAAAAAGAATGCCTATCACCTAACAGATGCTTAGCAAATGTTTGACTGGCTAAGTCACTCAAAACATGTTTACCAAGAAACTGTCTGGTACCAGGTACTCAGTGAATGGTAAAAATGGATTGTAAACATGGGTTATTTTTTCAAGAAGTTGGCTGAGATCAGGTGAAATTTCATTTACAACACAATCACAATTATGGCAGTACCAAATGCTGTTCATGCAACCAAGAACAAAGTA
This sequence comes from Thryonomys swinderianus, assembly GCA_004025085.1. Lineage (NCBI taxonomy): Eukaryota > Metazoa > Chordata > Mammalia > Rodentia > Thryonomyidae > Thryonomys > Thryonomys swinderianus. The sequence goes on from PVIC010009552.1 coordinate 32,598, forward strand.
GGTGTGTGGTACCTCTCTCATCAAACTTATGGAGTAGTAGAAAAACTTAGAAAATAAGAACACATAAATAATTACAAATGGTTTTGAACTGAGAAAAAGAACAATGAAAGAATGGAAAATAAAGTGGCCAAGGTGTCCTTTCCAAGGAGGTGCAATTTAGACTGAAACTGATGGGTGGAAAGGATCAGATTTGTAAAGCAAAAAGAGAAGGCTGTTCCCCAATGTTATGTATGATTGTGAGATGTATATAAATTGTACCAATAAAGAATTCAATTAAAAAAAATTGCAAAGAAAACACTCATCACATTCATGGAGTGTATATTTTTCTAAAGGAGATAAGCCTTAGACAAATATGGGACTAGCTATATAATAGCAGAAATGACTAAGTAATGCAAAATGTATAAGTCTTAAAAGCTACATGTAAATCTCATATAATGATAACACACTGTCACTAGCAGTGTTAGGAATAGTTTCTGGAAAAAAAATTAAAAGAGCTGTTGGGGCCGGAGGGTTAGCTCAGTGATTCTGGCACCTGCCTCGCAAGAGCAAGGCCCTGAGTTCAATCCCCGGTAACCACATACAACACTGGGCGTGGAGACTCACGCCCACCAACAATCAATACCACATACCACAGTGCCGGGTATGGTGGCTCACGCCTGTAATCCCAGCACTCGGGAGGCAGAGACAGGAGGATTGCTGAGTTCGAAGCTTGCCTAGGCTACATAGTGAGCTCAGAGCCAGCCTGAACTACCAAGTGAGACCCTGTCTCAAAAAAAAAAAAAAAATTACAAGAGCTGTTGACGGGAGACTCAGAGACAGAGGTGTATGAGTGAGACCTTGTGCTTATCTGGGCAAGGAAATTTAAAGGTTGGAAGTCTAACACGCTCAAAAGTCTTGAGACAGAAACATAGCTGATGTAGTCAAAGATCAGCAAGGACAATAAAGAATGGTAGAGAACAGGGAAAGAGGACATGGGGACGAGTCACACCCTGCAATTCTGTACATTGTTGCCTTGTTTGATTTTGTTCTAAATTTGTGACAAGGAATTTATGGAGAATTCTGAAGAATGATGAGACCTGATTTACATATTAAAAGTATCATACTCTGAATAATGTGTGGAGTGATAGGTTCTAAATGGCAACATTAAGAATAGAGTGTAGGGCCGGAGATTTAGCTCAGTGGTTCCGGCGCCTGCCTCACAAGAGCAATGGTCCTGATTCTCATCCTGGTAACCACATACAATGTTAAGCATGGTGACTCACGCCCACCAGCAATCTATACCACATACCACAGTGTCAGGTGTGGTGGCTCACACCTGTAATCCCAGCACTCAGAGGCAGAGACAGGAGGATGGCTGAGTTCAAAGCTTGCCTGGGCTACATACAGAGTGAGCTCAGGGCCAGCCTGAACTACAAGTGAGACCCTGTCTCAAAAAAAAAAAAAAAAAAAAAGAATAGAGTGTAAAAGGAATGAATAGGGGGGCAGTTGGCACCACGTAGGAAGAAGATGACAGTCACATGGACTAGAGTGTCACATACTGGTACAAATTCTCCAATATTGTGTGTGATTGTGAGCTGTATATAAAATGTACCAATAAAGAACTCAATAAAAAAAAAAGACTGTTCAGACAGAGGGAAAAGAAACATGTGAAAGACCTGAGGTTGGAATGAGCCAGCCACAAGTTAGGCTATATAAATGGCAATGTGGAATAAACTGTGACAGTGTTACTTTAGGGCAGTCTCATTGAGCTAAACTAAAATCCCCAAGCAGCTGCAGTGCAGTCCTGAAAGCTCAGCCCAAACCCCACTCTCTGCCTCTGCACTTCCTTTGTCCAGCTCTTAAAAGAATTAAGAGGAATTTCACTCTAATTCTTTTACGTAGCCAAACACTGCTAGTTGCCTATAGCTTTTATTTCTAAGGTAATATAAAAGTAGAAAATATAAATTATTCAAATGATAAGAGCCATAGAGAAAATTGGGTAAAACAAGGTGCTATAATACTTTCTTGAAAAACTGGAGCAATAGCTCAAACCTTAGGCAATATAACCCTAATTAGCTCCAACACAAACCTCAGTTTATTTTATGTATTTATCTATCTATTTTGTATTACTAGGGATTAGACCCAGGATCTTCAAAATGAACTGCACCCCTCTTTCTTTTTTTTTTTTTTTTGAGACAGGGTCTCGCTTTGTAGTTCAGACTGGCCCTGAGCTTACTATGTAGCCCAGGCAAGCCTTGAACTCAGCAATCCTCCTGACTCTGCCTCCTAAGTACTGGGATTACAAATGTGAGCCACCACACCCTGCATTGTAGTATGTGATACTGATTGCTGATGGGCATAAGTCACCATACCTGGTACTGTTGTATGTGGTTACCAGGGACTGTATATAGTTACCAGGGATTGAACCAGGGACCTTACGCTTGGTAAGCAGTTGCCAGAACCACTGAGCTAAATCTCTAGCCCTCTCTTTTTTTGAAACCGGGTTTCACTACATTGTTAAGTTGCCCAGGCTGGGCTCAAACTTGAGATCCTTCTGCCTCAGAGTTCCACAGAGATTATGATATGCATCACTATCCCTGGGTTCACTAATTTATTTCTCAGTGATCCTATCTAATGTTCTTCTAGCATCTTGAATGGAGATCTAGTTCTGGCTATTACATGGAAAGTCTCATTAACCTTCCCTCTTGGAAACTGCTTATTTCTTCTCCTTTCACACCAGAAAAGAAAATAGCCACCAGAAAAATGTTTTATAAAGTTACCTATAAAATATAGTTTTTCCAATAGGAAATAAGTGTTCCTAACATACCCCAGGTTTTAGTAAAGCTCTACAATATTCTTCATAAGATTAAAAATGGCAGAGTAAAGACTGGCAGAGAATATATCCTCCCTGGAACCTGGAATCAAGGGTACCTGGAAAACAAACTTACTGAAGAGAAAAAGAAGCAGATCTCTAGGAATCAGGGAGGTGACAGGAAAAGTAGAGATGATAGAGAAACTACAGAGACTGAGCAAGCCCGAGCAAAGAAACAGTTGGAATGCTAACCTGACTCGCAGAGAGGAACTTGTGTCTCCAGATCCTAAGAAAGCCTGGAGGGGGCCAGCAGTCCAGGGAGAATCAACCAATAGACTGGCAGCAGTTGCCCCAAGAAAAGCCCACAGCTACGAGAAACTGCAAAAGCAATGTTGGGTTTTACTCTGAAAGTAACCCTTTCTTCACGGCAGCTAGAGTTAGAGAAGAAATCTAGGGCAGTGCCTGTCATATTTGGGTGTTTAACCAGGAGCTATTGTGGGAAGAAGACTGAGCTGCAGAACAACTACATAAAATTATACTTCAGTGTTTCTGGGGTCTCCTTACCATGGCAACATGGAGGGCATGAGCTAGACACAGACCCTAAGAAGTTTAAACTGAGACTGACAAGGAAGGAGTTCCCCCACTCCACAGTGAGAAGCCAGGCTGCTCCTGTAATTTTCAAAAGAGGAGGGGCCTGAAAGTCTAGCAGACTGTTTGACCATCTCACTGCTATATCCAGCACGGAAATCAGTGGTCTATTTCCTTTCTCCATCTGCCACTGTGATCAAGGACACACCTCAGCTTGGACAGGTATGGACTGGGGCAAATGCAGAAGGCAGCCCAGACAGGGAGAGGTACTTCATAAACCCACAGGCCACAAAGCTAGGTGGGGAAAGAAATGACTTGGGACACAGAGAAAAACATAGAAATTGAGAATGGCTGGAATGAATAAGAGTCCTAGGACAGACGCTACTGACCAACCATGGCCAGAAGGGAAGGTGTGGTAGGATCCAGCATTTACACACAAAAATGTGAGTGTGGAAAAAAAAAAACAGGACTTGGTAGTTACTCACTATCCCTTCCCCCATTGGGTAGACTCCAATACTGCATGCAAATACTGCAAAGAAACTACTCACTCAAAAACACAGCCAATTGTTTGCACTCTTTTCTCTTTTTCTTCACTGGCTTTTGAACTTTTATTCTTTTTGTTTCTTTCTTTTTCTTTTTTGTTCTTTTCTGTTACTTTCATGTATTTCCAAACACCTATAAATATAGTTCGAGCCCATGGTTGAACCTTCCAATCTAGACTGACATGTTCTGCAAAAATATCTTTCAAGTTGATAGTCAAATATATTCCCAGGAAAAGAGCACTTTAAAAATTT
>PVIC010009553.1:0-45312 GCA_004025085.1 Thryonomys swinderianus
ACAAACACACATCTCCTTTTGCTTCTTTCTCTTCTGCCATTTGGAGCTGTGCACTGACAGCAAATGCTCCCTCTTTTTTGCCCATCACTCAGATTCATTCCTCTGGCACTGACCAGCATGCATTTTTCTGTGGTGCCATGGTCAAGGCTGAAGACTAAGTTTGGCCCTGCCAGCAGCCCACTGTGAGCATCCCTGCCCAACTTCTCCTTGGGCAAAGGAACACCATGGCATTGACTCAGCCCTGGCGATGGTATGTTCACCATAGAAAAGAGCAAAGTCTACCCATCCAAGCTCTATTCTTCCAGAGGATTAGTCGGTATGGGTGTTGCCTCGTCAGCTTCCAGAGCCTAGTGCTACTGTTTTCAGGAGGCTAAACAAAGGACAGAGCAGCTGAAGGAAAAGGCGAAGTGATATCCAACTTTTAAACTGTCCTAATAGGAAGACTGCCTCACTAGATGAAGGGCTGGTAGATTTTTTTCTTCTCCTGCTTTGTTTTGCCATAAGATCCCATTCATTTGAAATAAAAGTTTCATTTCCAATATCTGTGAACCTGTCTAGCAGAGACGGTCTGATACAAAGACTGGAACGTGGAACATCCTGTCCCTCCTCCTAGGACAGTTTCCTTACGCCTTCTGGAAACACCTTCCCAGGGTAAAAAGAACTCTCCTGCTAAGGATTATTAGATCTGCACACTGCCTCTTGTGTGTGGCTGCTAGGAAGCCCACAGAGAAGTCTGCATTTAAACTTTGAAGCTTTTCATCATGCGTGATTCTCACGTATCCATTCCCTCTGTTTCTCCTCTTGCAACTTGCTTTTTAATACAAGCAAGTTCAAATGCACCTAGGCCATTCACAAACTACCCTCAACCAACCCATCAGTCACATTTAGATTTTCTTTTCAAACTCTCCAGTTTGACCCTAAGAAATGGAGGGGAAAATGTTTCACATTTTACTTCCTTTCTTTTCATCTGCCATTAAGACATGCCTATAAAATAAAATATGCCTGTGTTTATAAGATTATCTTTATCTCCTCTATTTTTCATATGTGGGCACCTATACTCTGTCTTCCTTATTGGATTGTCAAGTTCTTTATTATGTGGGCCAGATTTAAATTTAATTATGTATGATGTTTATTAAAGCTCGGCACTTGATAAATAAGGACAGATGTGAGGTAGCTGCGCTGAGAGCAATCTTCTCTGTGAAAATGGTTTCCTGGGCAGGGTTATATCTACATCTATTAGTGAGATTTCATAAACACCCAAGATCAATCTTTTAAACATCTTGTATGTAATGTTGTTAAGCCAAATTTTTAATGACTTTGAAAACTTTTTGTATTTAAATGTATTATGCCTTACTTCTGAAATCTTACATAATGACACCATTTCAAAACCATTTTTCAGTATTGTTCTGGTCTCGATGTTTGGCTCCTTTCTTATACTGTTCTAGAAGAGGGAAAACTTTCAATGGCAAATCAGTTACCTCTTAGGTTTGTTTTATGTAAAAAGATGATGTGTTTGCTAAAAACACAGCATTCCTTCTCTCAGAAGTACCATTTCTTCTTACAGAATTCTCAGAATTTGGGGGGGTGGAGTCCCAAGCCAATATTGCAGCAGATTTCTTCTTAATTTGAGAAGAGGTATTTCTGGTTGACTGTAAAGAGGGGTAAACAAGTAATATCCCTAGAACTGGCTGAGAAGCAAAGATCTGTGTATACCTCTGGTGAACCTTTGTAATGGTTTGCTACGACTGGCCACTTCTGGTCATAGTAGGACTTTATCACTGTCCGGGAGGCGGATAAGCATTTCCTAATCCATATATGCCTGCAAAGGCCAGTCTTACGAGGGTACCACTATTTTTGCCTCCACCATCAATCTGTGGATGTGTCTTGGACAATGACTAAGTATTTGTTTAGGTCACTGGTTCTTCACAAAGTATGCGGCATAATACAGGCATGTAGTTAGTGAGTTAACACATGTGTCCACTTAGTCATTGACATACAAATTTCTACTGAGAGCTTGTCATGAATCAGGAACTGTTCTAGGTGCTGCAGATACAGTGCTGGATAACATGACTAATTGGCAGCCAACATCTTCACCTCCGAAGCTGTACGTTCATTGAAAATGTAACCTTAATACATGCTATCTGGATCTCAGAGGATGTGGAGCACTAAGAGGCTGATGTTTATGGAGTGACCTGAGACTGTTTCAAGCAAAGAAGTAAATAAGACTATTCTATAAGCCTGGGAGCAAAGATCAAATTGTATTGGACGGTCTTGCCCTCTTTGTCTTTGCTTCCTGAGTTCCCATTAGAGAATAGTTAAGAAGCTCTCTCTGAGTCCAACACGGGAACTATGATTCCACCAAGGAAATGAAGCGTTGTGTCAGTCGCGAAAGAGGGGTGACCCACTTCGCAGCTCATTGTCCTACGAGCAGAGTTGAGTCTCGGGGACGCCGTCCGTCCCTACCTGACCTCTTGCTCTTCGCTGCTCAGACCCGAGCCAAACGCACGATGGATGTCGTAGCAGGAGTTGCTCTCTTCCAGCAACCTAGGATGCGGCCGGGCAGGAGCCACACGTCAGTTCGCGCTGCGCGAGTCGGTGTTCTTCCTTTCCACCCCAGGCAGTGGTAAGAAAAGTCATACTTACCCCACTTTCTGAAACCGCTTCTCCAGATAATCCCACACGTACCTGATTTTCTGCACTTGGATGCATCGCAGCTGCAATTACAAGTGAGATCCATCAGGGCCCGTTCCCAAGATGAAGTTCACGAAGGGCGGCTTGTGCCTCTCCCCTTCTCTCGGAACAGCTGTCATTCCCAGCCCGAGAGCACTGTATTCAGAGCTCCCTTCCAAAAAGCTTACTTTATTCTTTCTCTGAAATAACACGGCACTTTTTTTTTTTTTTTTTTGCTTTTTTGGAGACAGGGTCTTGCTTTGTAGTTCAGGCTGGCCCTGAGCTCACTATGCTGCCCAGGCAAGCCGCCGCGAACTCAGCAATCCTCCTGTCTCTGCCTCCCAAGTGCTGGGATGACAGGCGTGAGCCACCACGCCCAGCATTATATGTGGTAACCGGGGATCGAACTCAGGTCCTTACGCTTGCGAGGCAGGCGCCAGAACCACTGAGCTAACCCTCCGGCCCAACACGGCACTTTTGACATCACTTACTTTTAGTTCCGGTTTGCTTACAGCACGGTTTATGACTGAGTGGCAGTCAGCCACCACGGGGTCTTCTGGGTTCTTACTTATCGGGAGCTTCAGCGCGGATAAGTAGAGGCAGAGCACCTTCTTCCTGGCATATCTTTGAAATTCATCCTAAAACAAAGTCAGTCCGGCCCATGAGATTTTCCAGTGTTATTTCTTAAGGCATCAGTCAACAAGGTGCGTATCACACAGCAGATCAGTGATTGGCTCCCAGAGTTTGGAACAGAAGCACACCGGAATAGCAGCATTATCTTAGAGCTTACTAGAAATGCAGGTGGTCAACCTCATCTGTGACCTACTGAATCAGAAACCCCGGTGGTATGAGCTCAGTGTGTGCTCCAACCCAGAGGATTCAGATTTGAGTGAGGATTTACGAAGGAACCTCTGGACTACAGAATCATTGAGGAAAAATAAGACATTGTAGGAAGATTTATGGTCTAGAAAATGGGTTTCTAGCTATTTTTAAAGAACATCTCATTGTTTACCATGTTAAATATCCTCCAAAATACATATTTTTGAAAAAGCAAATGATTATTTGGTATGATATTATATTATGGTATAATAGCTGTACTTCGGATACCTGATGCCCATGGAAGGGCTAGGGGCACTGCTCAATACCCTGATGTGCTAGGAACCTCCCTGGTTGAAGCGAAGGAGGTGTTCTTTATTCCTGGGCCTCAAAAAATACTTGTTGAATACTCATAGCATCAATAGCTTTTCTATCTCCTTTTCTGCCCTAGGAAAACTCTTGGGAATGTTGGCTCATATTTCAGTAGAGCACAGATGAAGCATAAACGATGTGATTATAGCTTTTCATTTAGTTTTTAAATGTATTTTTAGTGGGACATGGTGGCTCACACCTGTAATCCCAACACTCGGGAGGCAGAGGCAGTAGGATTGCTGAATTTGAGGCTTGCCTGGGTGACTTAGTGAGTTCAGGGCCATCCTGAACTACAAAGCGAGACTGTGTCTCAAAAAAACTCAAAAATTAAATGTATTTTTAATTTTTAATTGTCATATAGTAATTGTATAGGTGTAAAGGGTACAGAGTGACATTTCAGTATTTATACATGGTGAGCGAAGACCAGAGTAGCACAACTGGTCTGTTCGTCACTTTGATATTTACCATTTCTTTGTGTTGGAAACATTCAGTCTGACCCGCTAAGTGCACTAAAATCGTCAGTTGTGACCGACTATAGTTACTGCATTGAGCTGTAGAGCTTTAGAAGTTATTCCTCTTACCCTGCGCCTGATTCCACCTGTTAGTTCGTCATCCTCCCCCTGCCCTTGCTCCCCAAATACTTCTATTTCAGATTCGGTTGACGTTATTGTGCTCTCTACTTCCTTAAGACCTACTTCTGCAGATTGTACAGTGCCACACATAAGGGAGGGCATGTGGCACCTGCCTCTCAGTGATGAGCAGGGCACGTGAAACAAGTAACAAAAGGGCACACACCGTCGTCCTCAGCAGGACAGTGTCTGCTTCTTGCAAAGGGCATGGGACACAGCTGGCCCACACCCTCCACTCGGGCCTCCAGTAGAACAAGAGCGGAAGGACCCCAGCCGTCAGCACAGACAGGACGAGGCACGCGGCTCTCCGCAGAGTCTGGGTGTTATAACCAAACACCTCCTGGATGGTAAATAACACATCATTCTGTTTTACCATTTTCATAGAAACACATTGTTTTGTTTCGAAAGACAAACTTTAAGAGCATGGGTGGGGGTGGGGAGATAAACTGGCATCAGGCGGTCGAGTCAGGTTGTCTACTGGCAGCTGGCAGCTGATACAATAAGCAAAGAATGTCTCGTTTGTGCCCTCGGTTTGTGAGGTGAAAACCGTCCCAGGAGGAGCAAGACACGGGCAATCTTTTTCCTTCTACGTATTCATAAGAATGACCTCAGATTTCTATAAAATCCTTCACATTACGAACCAAACTTTTTAGAGTATAAAATATTTTAAAGCTTGTCTATATTATTTTATTCAAGGAAGGTAAAAAGTATAACTGATATAATCCATATGCTACCTAACCTTATCCAGATTTGGATTTGTTTTATGCACATGACAGTGAATGATTAAAAGTATAAGCTAACAGCACTGCTTCCTAAAAGTGTGGTATAAATTAAGGCATCGCTCACAGACATGGAAGACTTTCAAATCCCATGTCATTTTTTTTTTTTACCCTGAGTGTAAGATGCTGTACTTTTCTGTAGTAGTTTAGTAAGTATTTGTCATAAGTTAAGAAGACCTTAACTTCTTAAGGTATGTTTTTAGTGGGGGATAGATTTTGTTATTTGAAGCCAACTTCTAGTTTCTAACTTCTACAATGATGTTTCACAATATCGTTTTGTAAGTTTCAAAATTAAGATTGTAGTGTACTTTGAAGCCCCTAAGAGCTGTTGACGGTGGATGATGTCTTGTATGATATTATTTGAGATTCCACTGTTTTCTTCTTTCTTTCTCTCTCTCTCTCTTTCTTTCTTCTGTCTTGAATTCCCATGTCTAAATTACAGAACTGTAATATCATGAAAACAGATTTTGACTGAGTTTCTTTATCTTTCTGATAAAGAAACCTGTTGGGTTCTATGCTAATTTAGATAATATAGCAGAGATTCTGGCTTCATTCTTTGGGAAAGTGTTCACCTTCAGAGTGTCACTTTCATTACCTTTTGCTAGTAACTCTGTAGCAGATAAGGACTGTAATAACAGTCGTTGAAAGTAACTCTCAAGTGTGATGCGAAGGTCACAGGCTGAAGAAAAAGAAGCTGTGAGTTTAAATCACTGCTCTTCTGTGTCAGACATGTGACCCCAGGTAACCAATTTAATCTCTAAAAGACCCCATTTTAATCCTCTACAAAACAACTAAATATACATGCCTTACAGGGAAACTGTGCTCAAATAATGTCTGCTGGATTATACTGTAAAGTAATTACAATCATAAGAGTTCCTCTCCGCAAGTACTCAGCAATGTCACTAATCTCAGAAAAAATACTCATTACGCTTAGTGATGCAGTCACTCTGTCTTGAAGTGACTCATGCAAAATTGAAATTAATTCAGAAACATTTACTCATTGTGCTCTTAAGCACATTTTCAACTGGATCATCTCCTCTTCCTGTGTTCCCTATGTTTCTATCAACCTTAATTTTAATTGTGAATAAGTTTCATTAGATCAAAATGAAACATATGCCAGTTCACATACTACGTGATAAATACACATTCTTTGAGTATATATGAGAGGTTATTGCCCAAGCCCAAGTGTGTGCAAAATGAACAGAACAACTGGAAACTTTAGTACAGCTTTGTGGCTGAAATCAGTGTATTCACAAACAACTTTCTTTCTTCTGTGTATTTACACACAGCATGACATTGGTAACCATAATTTTGGTACTTCTTTGGTTCTGTACAACTTAATTTTTCTAAAAAATAGAATTCACAAAGTTAGCAAGACTGCAATGAAATCATTACAGGTTCACATTGCTAACCCTTTTTGAATTAGAATAATTCTTTAGGGAGTGTAAGGCTACAAATGCTATCGAGAATTATGAAAATATTTCTAGCCCTTGAATCAGTCATTTCTCATTTGGAAATATGCTTTAGTGAAATAATACATAAAAGAAAAAGTGATGACTGTAAAACCTTCAGTGCAGTATTACCTGTAATTGGGAGAATTAGATCACAGCTAATAGCACAATAAATTATGGAACACCAAAACCATAGGATGTGATTATGCCATCAAAAACAAACATAAAATGTTAATGCCAAAACCTGGGCATTCTATGATACAGTGTCAGTGAACAGCAACAACAAAAGAACAAGGAGAACAAATAGAAACCAAAGAGCAACATCATAAATTTGACCCAACTATGTCCATAACTACCATGACTGTAAATGCTATTAGTGCTACAACTGAAAGCAAAGATTGTTAGCTTCAGTCATAAAGGGCACAACACGAACTTTAATGAGGAAGAAAATCAGAAGGTCAACTCATTAGATATTAAAAAACACAGATGACATTCAGTATTAGTACATAATTTCTTTGAACTATGACTAGATGGAAATATCCTTCAGCTCATACCATACTTACTTATTAGACATTTCTCCCTGAGGTCACAAAGAAAGCAAGAGTATCAACAATCACCACTAATATTCATCAGGATAGCACTGGAAGTCCTAACCGGTACAATCAGGAGAGAAAAAGAGATGATGATTTTAACAACTGTGAATCAAGAAGTTAAACTCTTTGTGTAAATAATGCTATATATATATATTTAAACACCCAAAAGAAATTATAACAATTAATACATGAATACATTAAGGTTGCTGGATATTACATCAGTGCAGAAAAACAAATTGTTTTTGTATATTGGTAATGAACAATTTGAAAATTAATTATTATGTGTAATAACATCAAAGAAAAATGAACTCATAATAAATCTAACAAAGTCGTGAAAAACTTTTAAACTGAAAACTACACATTGTTGCTGAGACACAGTGAGGACATAAGGACATGGGGAGCGCTAGGAAGTTTGGGAATTACACAGTAAATCTCCATGTAAAATGTCATTCAACCTTTTGTGGTAGTGAATAAGCTGAGTGGAAAATTAGTATGGTTTTGCAAAGCACCTAGGATAGTCAAGACAGTAACTCAAGACAAGCATGGAGGACTTACACCATCAGAAGTGAAGACTCACTACAAAGCCACAATAATTAAGAAGTCAAGATATACAAAAAATAGAGAAAAAAGGCAACAAAACAAAGCAATGCAGAAAGGAACTCAAACACTATCACATTACTTGTAACAAAGGAACTACTATGGGCAGCAGGGAAAAGATATTTTGCTCAGTAAATACTGCTGGAGCAAAGCAAATAGTCCCAGAAAAAAATGAGGTTTCCCATTATTTCCGTGATATACCACACACAAAAAATTGAGATAGCACATACAGGTAAATGTATACATCAGAAAAATAAATCATCTGAAAGAAAACATAGGAGACACCTTTTTCATGAATACCAAATAGATAAATTTTTCTGAAACAGAAAACAAAAAACATAAAAATATTTTTAACTTCACTGAAATTAAAAACCTTTGTTCAAAAGCTTTGTAAATAAGATAATAGCTATATACAAAGATGGAGCTATATAGATATAGACGTGTACACTTATATACTTATATGCTATATCTACAGGTATATACAAAGAGATATAGATATGTATATATATAGACCTTTATGTAAATATGTAACTATAGATATAAATTTATATATGGGTATATATATATAATATATATGCATAAGTATACATGTACACCTATATATAAAAGGATTTATTCTTGGGTTACATAAAAATCTGCTAAAAATCAATTAAAAATGATTTAAGATGCTATAAAATGTGCAAAAGACTTGAAAGACAGCTTATAAAAGAAGATTCCAAGATGAATTACAATATCCAGTAAGCTAGTTTTTATCATATTATTGAGAGAAAAAAAGAGCTGCATGATGACAGAGCTTAGAATAGCCATAGAAATCCTGAAAAGAATGAAATTGGAAGATTTGCACAATCTTCTTGGAGGACTTGTTCTGAAGTGACAGAATGATACAATGACACAATGATAGAATCAAAGAATACCTGGAATTAAGATTTAATTTATCAAGTAGTGGTAAAGGTGTGGAGGAAATAGAACTCATGTATATTGTTTATGGAAAATGAATTGATATAAATATGTTGAAGATATATTAATATTATATTATATACATGACTATCTACTCCATTCTTAAACTTTCAGACATGAAAAATGGAAATGAATATTTCCCAAAAGATTTATACAAAAGTATTCAGACTAGCTATATTCATAAGGCTAGAAAGAATCCAAAAATCTATCATCAAGAGAAGAATAAACATATTTTGTGCTTTGTGTAAAGGTACACTACAAAGCAATTTTTTAAAAAAGAAGAAAGGGATGGACCTCCAATGCATACACAGACATGGACAATTTTCTGACATTTATACTAAGTAAATGAACTTCATTAAGCAATACACACTTGTACCTAGTTCAGAATGAGTAGAAGCAATTGATAATGGAAGTCACTGAACTGTATATCTAAATAACTGCATTTCATTGACACTATTAATATATATGTCATAAAGTAAAAAAGAAAAATGGGGATGTGTTTGTCTGTAAAATACTTTGTTTCAGGGGCTGGGGATTTAGCTCAAGTGGTACCACACCTACTTGGAAGCAGAAGGGCCTGAGTTTGATCCCCAATACCAGAAAAAGATATAGATAGATAGATAGATAGATAGATAGATAGATAGATAGATAGATAGATAGATAGATAGATAGATAGAAAGATACAGACAGACAGACAGATAGATAGATAGAGGCACTAAAATGAGAGGATCAAAATATATATATGTGTGTGTATACACACACACACACACACACACTTTGTTCCACGCAGATGAATGGGACCTTATCTTAAAAGGTATAAATCAAGAACCAAAAGTTGTAGAAAAATTTGGAAATTAATAAAAGAATAGTCACAAAAGCAATTTCCATGGAAGTGAGAAGTTTGGTGATGCTGGAAGACTAGTTGCCCCTTATCCTGGTGTTAGCAATTACTAAGAGCTGACTTTCATAGAAGTAGAAAGAAAATCAGATCCCTAGTAAAGAACCTACCAGGATAATTACAGAGACTACCGTGAAAGACACTTCCATGGCTAGAGACACCATGCTGGCTGTTAAAATGAAAGCAAGAGAGGAGGGGCCAGGAGAAGGAGATAGATAAAATGCAGGAAGAGAAAAAAGGAGAGAAAAAAAGAAAGAGGCAAAAGCTTCTAAATGGTAAAGGGCCTTCTTGAAATATGTTGGTATTTTGAGAAAAGATGAATAGAAGCAATGTTTTTGCCTCCTTGATAAATTGGCTTCATAACTCTTGGTAAAACTCCTTTCTGAATCACTTCTATTTTCTCCACAATACGTGGATGGGTATGGGACTTGAGATATTGGTTAACGTATTATCTGGCATGCTTTTTTTAATTGAATTCTTTATTGGTACATTTTATATACAGCTCACAATCACACATAACATTAGGGGATTTGTACCAGTATATGACACGAGTTAATTCTCATTTTTACCCACATCCCTATGCACCCACAACCCCCCATCTCTTATATACATGCTCTTTTATTTTCCTTCGGAATCATATTTATTTATCTGGCATGCTTTTAATCAAATACTTGCAGTGGATTCACCAACGTTTTCTGTTTAAAGTTTTTAATAGCATGCTTCAGTTTGACCAATTAATCACAAGTGTAACAATTTTTAATGATTATTCTTCTAATGCAGCCAGAATCACTCCGATTCTTCCTAAATCTTTATGAGCTCCCAGTAAAATCTACTGAGAAATGCAGGTTAGTGGAGCAGACAAAAGCAATGTTTCGTGTCACCCTAGGAAAATAAATAAGACCTAGAATTGCGTACATGCAAAGATACAGGCACTAAAATGAGAGGATCAAAATGCTCAGCCCATAATACATTGTTCTCTGTGGTAAAGTGAGTTTTGCCCTCTATTACCTCTGTGACCTTGAGATTTCTTTTCTGTAAGCTTTAGTTTCTGTCTTGGTACTTGGGAGAAAATTAATAACACACATTTGGACAAGAAGTAATGCAAACTTGGCAAGGTGTTGAGCGCAAGGGAGCCCTGTCTCTCTGGACAGGTGGTCTGAGCCGGTTCAGACTCGGTACCTTGCATCAAGCTTGGCAACAGAACCAGGATGTGTTCCATCGGGCCAGGGACCCAGCTGTGCCACCTATTACTGTCTATTACACAGACAGTGTCACATGGATTTGATTTGCTTTCTCTCCAAGCAATGTTGTTTTCCCCCACCCCTTTTTTTGGGGCTAAATCTCTGTATTCCAGGGTTCAGGAGAGGAACCACAGCTCGAATTGTGTTTTCTAAGCCCAGGCTACAGAGAAAGAAATGTGATAAGTAGAATGAGATCGTCACCTAACATCACGGCTGAGAGCTGAGATCTCTTTGCAGGTCCAAACCCACAGCCTCTGTTCTTTGCCTTCTCAGTCCTCTGTGTTCCAGAAGGAACACCAGTTACCAGCCAGGACTGAAATTTGCTTAACTTTAGATTCCTCATGGGAAAACATGGATGGTTATAAAACACAACAGAAGTAGGTTGGTGTAGCACTTAAAAGCTGGGAATGTAAAATTAAACAATAAAGCTCCAATTATTCTTCTACATCTTCAGCAGATAAATGATTTGAGTGAGTAATTTTACTTCCTTGGATGCTTTGATTTCCTCCTCCACTAACGGAAAAAACAATAACTATCTTCTAAGGTCACTATGAAAAACTAATACAATAATCCATAAAAAGCCTTTTCAGCACAGTTCCTGAAATCTTTTAGGACTCAATATGTGTTAAGAGTTAATACTGCTTTGGGTAATAGACAACTCAATGAAATTTCAGCAAATTAAAATTGAATAATCCCATCAGATTCCTTGTGAAATGGTTTGACCACAGGCAATGCGCCAAACAAGATGTTATTTCTAAGAATGACTGATCCGATGGCTTAAATGGAGTTTTTGGTGTTTCCACAAGAGCACAAGTTGACAAAATTGAAGTCAAATAGAGGCGCAAAGGAAATCTGCTCCCTTTCATAGTGTCTGAAACTGGAGAGAAGGGCTTTAAGGTAAATGTGAATTCATTCAAAGTTAGCTAAATGTAGTAACAGTATACCTGAGCATGCACACTCATACACTCATACTCACACTTGCATACAGATGCACACACGCCACAATTTCTCTTCCCTCTACAGCAGGAAAGCTGTATAAGAGAGTATACTATGCAGATACTTATGCAGTGTGATCTTGCATGTATTACTTAACTGAGCTCCAGTTTTTTTGATAAAAAAAATATTCAAGTGACCACCTCATAGGAATTAAGTGGAAACATACACAAATTATCCTGCAAAAAAAGCATGCTTTAAAATTATTTCCCTTTATTTTCTTAAGGGTAGTTCCTATACTCACCATCAGATGTAGAACTAAGTTGGGGCAAATTCTTCACAGAGGAGAATTATAGGGTGAACCTTTATCAAAATATTTTCCCCAAAACTCTTCTGGTGGACCCTCTTAATCATCTGGAAATGATTATGTGGGTATCTTGTCCTGTTACTCATTTTTCAGTATTTACTCAAGACTGGTCTTGTGGAGATTCAAAAAGAATTTTTAAAAATCCTTTCATGCTTATGTTCATTGTTTGTGAGTCTAACTATCTGTTAGACTCACATCTGTATCTGTAGCCATCTGTATCTGTTGCTTACCCAACACTAGAGGCAGATTAGTGTGTGATTCAAATGCTTGAGAATGGGTATTTTAGTTTACAGTTCAGAGCACTTAAACTTACTCAAGTTTCTTATGTTATAAAGACACAACTTTATTTACCCAGCCAAGACATAACAAAAAAACTCTAACCAATAATTGCCTTTTGTGAATGCCAATGGCACTTGTTCTGTTGTGTTTTCTTTGCTGTGATGTGTTGGGATTTTCCATGGTAAGAATATTCAACAGCCTTAAAACAAGTTAAGCACTTGCAGACCTACTAACTGCTCAGATTTTAGCCACTTGACTTACAGCCAAGGAGATCATATCTCTGTGTCCTTCTATTCATTATGCTTTATCTTTCTATAAGCAACAATCACAGTACATTTTTATTTATTATGAACAATCTATCCTTTGTTTCCTCTATCTGGACACGCCATACAGCATTATTTTATGTGCTAGAAGGGAGAACAGTATGCCAGCTTTTCCACCTTCTCGCTGCCTTTGCCAGTGCCCCAAGATTTTTCTCTTTAATGTTAGGATGATATCATCCCTGGTTAAGCTATCATGCTATTGTGGTCATTACTGCTTAACCCTCTAGACTGATTTGACTCCAGCTCCTAACTATCGCTAACTGCCAGCTGTTGTTAGTTGTGGTTTCATATGATATGCCTGGATTCAGGCCACGGAATGCGTCGTGTAGGGCTGAGGTCTCCTGAATCACTTTTACTTGTGTTTGTGTTTGACACTCAGAACAAATCTTTCTTGAGTACTTACTTAAATGTCATTTAATCTTCACAGTAACTCTATGCATTAGGATTTTTTCTTTATTAAAATAAGCATGGTTAACAATATGTATGAATTAGTGTTATTTGTAGCTCACAGAAACTGAATCTTGAAGGTGCTTACAATTACTGACTAGTTGGATCTGTTACATGTTCTCTTTGTGCTTGTTTCCTGGAATAGAAAGACCCCTCGCCCCCCCCCCCAGCAATTTGAATGAAAACCCAGCACTAACGAGGGGAGCATATCACCACTTGTGGTCACAGGCGTTCCCATAGCATCACACCCTACTATAACAGAAGTACTAGCGTGTGGTCTTCCTACTAGTTAAAGTGCTACCAAGGACGCTTGTTTGGTGAGACTAAGAGGTAGAGAATGGGAAGTGTGGAAAAGAAAGCGTTCTGATACCTTCTTGATTAGTAGGGACACTTTCTGGAACTGGCGTTTGCCTCCGCATCAAGGGTATGGGACCCCGTGGCATACATGGGTACAGAGCCTCTGTAGGATAAGAGTCTCATCATTAGGAGGAGGCTCCAATAATTTGATTCAAATTTCCTGCTAGGAAGAAAGGGCTGCACACTGCTCTTGGCAGGTGTGCCTCTATTGTCTGCCAAAACAGGTTTTTCAGAACTTCACAGGGCCACGCACCCTTGCTGGTCAAATGTGGCACTGCGCCAGTTTCCCATCATGCAGAGCGAGCTTAGCAGGTGAAAACTGCACAGAATTGATATCTCCCAGTTCCCACAGGCCAGCAGTCTGACTAGCTGGGGCCTCAACTCAGCATTTCACAAGGCTGAAGTGACAGCGTCCCCCGGCCTAGCTTCCTCCTGCTGCTCAGTGACCTCTTTCAAGTACACATGGTCACTGGCACGTAGGCCCTTATATCTTCAGACCGAGGCCCCTATTCACTTGCTGGCTGGCAGCTGAAGTTACTGTCAGTTCTTAAAGAACCCTTACAGCTCCTTGCCACTCTATGGCCTCCACCTTCAAAAAATAATTTCCCTTGCCTTAAATCCCTTTGCTTTCAATTTTTCTAGGCTCTGGGAAAAGCCCACACTGATGTGTTCACCCAATTAGGTCAGGCCTTGAAGGACCTCCGTGGGGTACAGTGCTGAGAACACCTGTGAAATCCTTTTGGCTCTATCATTGAGCATAACTGTAGGAACCACAGCATACATATACAGAGGTTCTCCCCACTCTCGACCGAGGATCACACAAGAGTCAAAGTCACTGGCAGAGTACCGCCCAGAGAGTCGGGCAGCGCAGCAGTCAGCAAATTAAACCAGGACACAGTCTCCCAACCTCTGCTTACCTCCCTACATCATCCTGCTAAGAGACAGCCGCCTGACGGTGATGTTGGGAACCCCTCATGTGATACACAGATATCCTTCCACACACACCGATCCTAGGACTAACTACAATTTCCCTAAAAGTAGAAATCTGAGCAGAACTATTTTTATTTCTCCTGCTAAAAGAAACTTCCAGAACTAACTTTTCCTAGCTACATCAGGGAGGCAACTAAAAACTAGTCATCATGCAGTCAGGCTCCTCCTTTGCTTTTCTGCACAGGTGCCCAGCCCAGGCCCCTGCCTCTGCCACCCTGCACCGTCACAAGAGTGGAAAACAACAGTTCGACTGTGGAACTTGTATTGCATCTTGACAGTTTCTTTCCCAAAACCTACCTTGAAAAAATTTTAAAACTCGACTCTGTAGACGGCACTGGTGTGTCTGTCTCGCGGCGAGGTGCCGGTTGGAGATGGATAAGTTTATAGAAATGTTGACAGCAGAAAGCCAAGAGGGCTAGCTTTTGCATTTCTATTTGCACCTTTTCATATTAATTCTTGTATGAATTCTGGGAGAGGAGTCAGGGGAGAAGCATGTCGATGGAGGATAAGGAACATATGCTATTATGTGATTTAATCTAAATATTCAAATATCCTAATATTTCACATCAACCTTTCACATAGGACTTCTCTTTGTAATGATAGAACCCCCGCAATGATCATTCTCCAGGTTTTCACCAGAGAAATGGAAACTATGCCCTATATCCCATTTACTTAAAGTCCACATGCCTGCGGTTTTCAATGCGTGCCTCACAAATGCAAGGCCGATGAACGCCTTTACATGGCACTTTCGGTATTTTGTACGTGACCCTCCTCCCCAAACGGGCATGAGGAGGTGACAGGCATCAGTCTCAGGCAACCGGCAGGGTCCGGGAAGGTTTCTCCACTCGGTGGCCGGGAGCAGAGAGCAGTCGGGTCGGAGCTCGTCTCGGGAGCCTCCGGGGCTCGCGGGAGAGCCCGCGGGAAGCCAGACGCGCCTAGCAGTCTTCGGCGTCTACACCAAGCGCTCGGTTCCCCTTCTAAGGCGCCATCCGCTTTCACTCGCCACGGCCCACTAGGCCCCGGGTACCGGGGGGCAGAACGGGCGCTCGGCCACCACGACCAGCCTTTGCAACTAACGTGGGCAGAGGCAGCACTCGGGGTTCAGGGAGCCCCGGTGAAGAGCCTCGGCGGAGAAGGACTATGTGAGTGCACGTGCCAGGGAGGACCTGGGGCAGAGGCTAATGCCCACAGGGGCCCCAGGGGAGCCCGGCAGAGAGGAGACAGGATGTTTCCCCCGGAAGGGCAGCGGTGTGAAAGGCCACCTGTCACCCCCTGAGAGGATGGCACCGTTCCTGTGGTGCTCGACAGAACCATCAGGAGAGAACCTGTCCACACATGCGCGCGCGCGCGCACACACACACACACACACACACACACACACACACAGGTGCACATGTGAACACAGGAAGGAGCATAGATCCGTAAAGTGTGGCCTGCGGGAAGAGCTGTCGTGCATTTGAGACCCAGAGCTGTTCCCGGCATAGACCTCTCCCGCGTGTATTTCTCAAATCTCAGTGACAGGGAGAAAAAAGAGACCTTTCTAGAAAACCTCCTGATAACACCGTTTCACAGAAGGCGTGTTCGGACAAGCTAAGTCCATTTATTTAATTTTCACAGTGCCAAGCAGTACTCAGCATCACCGTCTGACCTGCCCGAGGATTCAGGCAGGACCACCGTCTAAGCAACCCGGCCGGCCGGCGCGGGTCCCCTGAGGCCACAGTCGCTTCACACCCAGCGGGGCTGCGGCTCCAGGCTCCCGAGGCCCTGTGCTGCGAAGGCCCGGGGCAGCCGGCCTCCCGAGGACCTCAGCAGAGGACAAGGGAAGCTGTCTGAGGAGGGAGGGGCAGGCTTTCGAGGAAGAAGAAGCCGAAAAGGAGTCAGCCGGGCCTGGTGGTAATTCCAGCACTCTACGTGGCTGAAGCAGGAGGATTGCAAGTTTGCATCCCACATGCAGAACTTGGCAAATGCTTGTCACAAGATAAAAGGTTAAACTTAGGCTGGAGATGTAGCTCAGTGCGAAATCCCCCTAGGTTCAATCCCTAGTACTTTAAAAAAAAAGAAAAAGAAAAAGAATGAAAGAAAAGGAGGGAGGGAGGAAGAGGAAAGAAGAAAGGAAAAAGGGATGGGAGGGAGGGAAGGAAGGAAAGAGGAAAAGTGAAGGAAGAGGAGGCCCTCAGGAGTAGACGATAACAGAGAGGGTGGGCTTGCAGTAGATGCGGAAGAAAATTGAAGTCTGTAAATGGGAATGTCCATCCGGCTTCGGGCATGAGAATGAAACACACCTGTCAAGCCCCAGCACGTGCCCAAGACAGAAACATTGCTGCCCACCACACCAGGAGCGGGGGCCTGGGAGCAGGACGTGGGACTGGGGTTCCAGTTCTGCTCTGGAAACGAACACAAAGCTTTATTTGCCCTCAGCTCAGCAAAACAACCGGAGGCTGCGCTTGAAGGATTCAGAGGCCCGCCCCGTGTGCTCAGCTTCTTCCTGGGCATCTGAGGGAAGGAAGTCATTATTTGCTCCAACAGTATCTAGTCCTCACCCGGGTCCCCAAAGAACTGCTCAGGAGAAAGCAAGACTGCAAGTAGAAGTTAGAGTGGCCGGAAGGGAACTTTCAGGGAGTGAAGACCAGATGGGGAAGACTGTGAGAGTCACAGACTGGCCCTGCCCAGGTTTACTGTGACCTACTGGTTGCTTTTAAAAATTAATTTCTTGTCGGGCGTGGTGGCTCACGCCTGTAATCCCAGCACTCAGGAGGCAGAGGCAGGAGGATTGCTGAGTTCGAGGCTTGCCTGGGCTACACAGTGAGCTCAGGGCCAGCCTGAACTACAAAGCGAGACCCTGTCAAAAAGAAAGAAAGAAAGAAAGAAAGAAAGAAAGAAAGAAAGAAAGAAAGAAAGAAAGAAAGAAAGAAAGAAAGAAAGAAAGAAAGAAAGAAAGAAAGAAAGAAAGAAAGAAAGAAAGGAAAGAAAGAAGAAAGAAAGAAGAGATAGAGAGAGAGAGAAAGAAAGAAGAGATAGAGAGAAAGAGAGAAAGAAAGAAAGAAAGAAAGAAAGAAAGAAAGAAAGAAAGAAAGAAAGAAAGAAAGAAAGAAAGAAAGAAAGATTAATTTCTTGTTGGTTGATTTTGTAAAAGCGGCCATTCTTTGTGGAGTGAGATGGAATCTCAGTGTTCTTTTCATTTGCATCTCTTGAATGACCAGTGATGTTGAACATTTCTTCATATGTTTCTTAGCTGCTTTGACTTCTGCCTCTGAGAAGTGTCTGTTCATTTCAGATGTCCATTTTTGAATTGGGTCTTTAAACTTGGGGAGGCTGATCTGTTTGAGTTCTTTATATATTGTAGATAATAGCCCTTTGTCTGATAAACAGCTAGTAAGGAAATTTTCCCATGTTGTTGGTTGTCTTTTAGCAGTGCCAGTGACTTCTTTTGCTGTGCAGAAGCTTTTCAGTAGGATGAGATCCCATTTGTTGATTCTTTCTGCTAGTTCTTGTGCTAGAGAGGTTTTATTCATAAAGTCTCTGCCTAAGCCAATGTCTCCAAGAGTTTTACCTAATCTGTTTTCCAGCAGGTTTATTGTTTCTGTTTTAATGTTTAAGTCTCAAATCCATTGTGAATTTAGTTTTGTGCATGGTGAAAGAGATAAGTCTAGCTTTAGTTTTTGGCAGGTTAAAGCCCAGTTTTTCTAGCACCATTTGTTAAAGAGGCTGTCTTTCCTCCATTGGGGATGTTTGGCTCCTTTGTCAAAGATAAGGTGGCTTAGTGTGTCCGGGATTGTGTCTGGATCTTCTAATCTATTCCACTGGTCCTTGGGTCTGTTACTTTGCCAGTACCATACAGTTTTTATCATGGCAGCTTTATAGTAGAGTTTTAAATTGGGGATTGTAATACCCCTGCCATGTCGTAGTTGCTTAGAATTGCTTTTGCTATTCTAGGTTTCTTCTGGTTCCAGATGAATTTTTGTATTATTTTCTCTAGCTCTGTGAAGTATAGCATTGGAATTTCAATTGGAATTGCATTGAATCTGTATAGTAGTCGTGAATAAATGCTGGATAGGCTGTGGGGAGAAAGGAACCCTTCTCCATTGCTGGTGGGATTACAGACTTGTGCCACCATTGTGGAGATCTGTGTGGAGATCTCTCAGAGAACTAGGACTAGGGGTCCCATTTGAACCTGCTATCCCCTGCTCAGAATATACCCTAAAGAATTTTAAAAATCACATTGGAAATACAGATGTACACCCTTATTCATAGCAGCTCAGTTCGTGATAGCTCAATCTTGGAAACAACTGAAATGCCCATCAACTGGAGAGTAGATAAAGAAGATGTGGGTGTTTTATAAAAT
Source organism: Thryonomys swinderianus (assembly GCA_004025085.1). Lineage (NCBI taxonomy): Eukaryota > Metazoa > Chordata > Mammalia > Rodentia > Thryonomyidae > Thryonomys > Thryonomys swinderianus. The sequence goes on from PVIC010009553.1 coordinate 19,042, forward strand.
GGAGTATTATTCTGCCATAAAGAATGACAAGACTGATTCATTTATGTGCAAATGGATACACCTGGAGGACACACTAATAAGTGAAATAAATAGATCACAGATAGGCAAATACTGGATCTTCTCTTTGATATGAGCACCTATAGATGCAAATGAGCTCTAGAAAGTATGGCAGTTTTTATAGAATAGGAAATTTCCAAAGGAAATTTGGTGTGGGAATGTAATGAGGGGAAGGAATAAATATGATTCAGAAAGAAAAGAAAATAAAAGCATGTATATAGGGGGTGGGGAGGTGTGGGTGAGGGGTATATTGGTAAAAATGAGAAGTGACTTGTGTCATATATTGGTACAAATTCCCCAATGTTATGTGTGATTGCGAGATGTATATGAATTGTACCAATAAAGAATTCAATTTTAAAAAATTAATTTCTAAAACGTGTAATCAGACTACGTAACACAAGAACCCAAAGGTCTGGCTTCCCTTTGGAAGCTACAGATCTGACCACCCTGAGCCGCTGCCTTGCAGTGAGCCAGCTGCCTGGAGCTGAGTCCCTGTTTCCTCTTTCAATCATGTGTTGGGGCCACCCTAGTTCCCGCGGGCCCTGCGGGTCACCTAATCTCCTGGAATAGGATTTGCTTCTGTGCTTTCTGCCCGAGTGAGCTTTGTGAAAGAGAAATCCGCAGCCAGCTCCACTCCCCAGAGTTTCCCAAGCATGAGGTCAGCACAGGAGATTCCAGCTAGAACAACTGGGTGGCTGACTCTGCAAGGGTCCGATCACTCACAGAAAAAGAAGAAAGAGAGAAGAATCAATGGACGCATCTCCCTCCCTGAGTTAAAGTACCGAGCCATCAGCCTCAGAACACTAGTTAGAATAAAGATCAACATAATGTTTTCATGATACTTCTCTGCCTGTTCAAAATATATCAGACCTGGCACAGAATCATTCAGCAATGAACGCGGTCGAACAGCTTTTAATTTGTTGAATCTCTTTAGTCTGGAAATTGTAAAGCACGGTACCATCATAGTCAGCATGCATAAAAATGCACAAATATGGGCCACGTTTATCATGTTAAATGTAGCAGCCACGTTAAAGAAGTAAAAAGAAGCAGAAGGAATTCATTTACATAGTGGGCTCTACTCAACACAGTCTATTGAAAATAATGGCATTTCGTTATGTTACCAATACGAAAGTCATTCACAGGATAGTTTGCATTTTTTTACGAAGTTCTTCAAAATCTGATAAATATTTTACACATGCAGCATTTTTCAATTTGGACCTGCTACTTTTCCAGTTCTCAAAAACCACAGGAGGCCACAGGCAGCCTTACCAGACCACACAGCTATAGATGTAATCTACACCGCATCACGTGTATTTCTTAAAGTAACTAAGGAAAGCAGGTGCGAGTTTCCCACAAGACTCCTAGGGAGCCAGGGAGGCCAGACAGCAAAGGGACGCCCTTCTGCTACAAGAACCACGCCGCTGGGCTCCTCTGGCCCCTGTGCACCCACCCAGTGTCCCTTTGTCTAACTGCTCCTTTCCCCATTGTCTAACCGGGGGAGCCGGTTGCAGTGTGAGTATCCGCCTGGCACAGGAAGGGGCAAGGAGGGACTGGGTTCCCGGCCTGTCCTTCGCAAACTAATGACCTGCAGCAAGTTACTTAATCTCCTTGGTCTCAGATTTCTTTTCTGTGAAATACAATTAGTTCCTTCATTACCAATGGGGATTAAATCGTAAATGCAAACTCCTCGCCACCACACAGACACTAGAAGAGTTCTCAATTTTTGATGATTATTTTTTAAGGTTTATAGATATTGGGAAGAAGTGGTGGCAGGAGAAAAAGAATCAAAGATGAGAGACTTCCTAGCTTAATATGCACTAAAATCCCAGGCTGTGCGTTATTTCTTCAGCACCCGGTGTTTAAAACTTCTCTTGTCTTACTGAAAAAGCTTGACCTCCACCCGGAGCACCCTGAGCCCAGGTTAGACACAGCAGCAAAGGGAGAGTCAGGTAAGAGAGCACTTCTGTTCCATGGTGGAGTTGCATGGCCGGGTGCAGGTGCCTGGACCACACGGCGGCGCACCTGCACGAGCACCCCGGGAGAAGGGACCCCGCAAACACCCGGGAAGCACTGCCCGGCCACCTCTGTGGAGATGGCAAGAGCTCCTCCGCCAGGAGGACTCGGGGGCCTCAGCACCCACATGTCCTCCTCAGTGCGCCCGAGCGGCGGTTTCCTCTCACTCACCTCAGAGAGCGGAGCAGCTCCCAGCCCGGGGCAAACAGTGCAAAGAAGGGGACACTCACCAGCTCGTTCTCTTCTCCTGGGTTGAGCAAAGCCCGATGCTCCTTCTTCCTGCTCCCCTCCATCTAGAGCAGACTGGTGAGGGGCCTTCCTGGTGCGGTCCTTGAAATACCAAACGCACCTGGGTGTCCAACTCAGTCGCCGCTTGTCACTGCTGTTCTCAGGTGCTTATGAGATCCGCTGGCACACGCCTAGCCTGCTAGACCGACAAAGGGAAGAGAGGAAATCTCTGCTCAGCCACAGGATTGGTCTGCTAATCTACCCGCTTGATGTGTGTTTTTTCTTCCTTGTGTTTATTTACGAAGCTAGATGTGAGCGCCTCAGACTTAAGGAATGATGGGAGAAAGTTACTGAGCTAGAAAGAGAAATAATTTCCAATGCTGTCCATAAATGTCTCAGCCAATGAATGGGAATGACCACTCTGCTAAAAACTCAAAGAAAAAGACTAACCGCTGAGTGATACATTAAAAACTGTGTGGAATCGAGCCCTGCAGTGGAGTTGGCTCTCAGAATCCACGGAGGGGAGGTCGCCTCGTGAGGAGGAGTCGGGAATCTTTCTGGAATCAGAAAAGCCAGATTTCTAATCCCTTAAGGGCTGATGATCTTAAAAAAAAAAAAAAAACTTAAAATCTGAATTTCAGGTTTCTAATACGTGAAATGTCAATAATAATTATAAGGTTGATAGCAGGATTTAAGATGTTATTTATAAAAGGCCAACTGTAACACCCGCAACACTCAGTCAGAAGTAAGAAATCATCCTCACAATTAACACTAATCAAGAAAAGAGATACTTTAAAAAATTAAACTATAATAAATTCATTTTCCCTTTACACTTTTCAAAAAGGTTACAAATAAGTGATGTGCATGGAGGAAGAAAAATCCAGAAAGGCTGAGTAATAAAGATATAAGACAAATCTCCACACCTATGTGGTCACCACTGAATACAATATTTTCATAAAAATATAAGAAAACTAGTCTATCCCAGGGCAAAGCTGTTTGTGTTAAAAATTTTGCCCATGATACAAAATTTACTTGGAGTGAAAACTACTAAAGGAAGGTATTGGGTTTTTTCCATCAACTGATGTTATTGCAACTGCCTTGAGGGGGCAGAAGGGTCTGTAATGGGGGCTCTGCTTAAGAGGGGGGCTGATGCTGCCCAGTGCAGGACTGTGTGTCTGATGAGAAGACAGAGACATATCCACCTTTAAGCTTCTCTTACCACTAGGGCTACTGAAGTGCGATACTAAAGAAAACTACGCTACCACAAATGTTGCGATCACATGTAAGGAAGGGCGTAGATTTAGAGAAACAAATTTAAAGACTTGACTGACAGTTATCCTTTATTTTTTACTCATCAATTATTTACTCCTATTTCTTGCTAAAAGAACATCAGTTTTGTCTGGACAACATCATGTCAACTAAAAGTACTAATGATAAGTCATGATTTGTGTAAAAGTAGGCACAGGACCCTTAAACAATAAAATATTAGATAAAGACAGTTTTAGGCAAGAATCTTTTTTTAATTGATTTTATTGGTACATTTTACATATATGTTATGATCCCATTCAACATTGAGAATTTGTACCTGTACATGATACATCTTGATTCTCATTTTTCCCATTTTCCTACAGCTCCCACCCCCTACATACAAGTTTTGTCTCCTTTTTTCACCATCAAATTTTTTCTTTCCCTTCTTTACTTTCCTCTATCCTCTCTTTCTCTGTTCTTGCCCATTTCCTTCCTATTTCACACCTTTCATATATTTTGGCATGCATTTACACCTCCAGTTTCTCATACTAGAGAAAAGATACAATATTTACACATCTGTGTCCTATTTATTTCACTTATGAGTATGTCCTCAAGGTACATTCATTTGAGTATAAATGAATCAAATTTATGACTCTTTATGGCTGGGTAATACTCCATTTTTTTTTTTTTAAACAGGGTCTTGCTTTGTAGTTCAGGCTGGCCCTGAGCTCACTATGGAGCCCAGGCAAGCCTCGAATTCAGCAATCCTCCTGCCTCTGCCTCCCGAGTGCTGGGATTACAGGCATGAGCCACCACGCCTGGCACTGTGTTATGTGGTATTGATTGCTGGTGGGCGTGAGTCTCCACGCCCAGCATTGTATGTGGTTTCCAGGAATCAAACTCAGGACCTTGTGCTTGCGAGGCAGGCGCCAGGACCACTGAGCTAACCCTCCGGCCCTATACTCCATTTTATTTTTTTAAATCTTCTTTATCCAGTCTCCTTTTGATGGGCATTTGGGCTGTTTCCAAAATTTAGCTGTTACAAACTGAGCTGTTATAAACATGGGTGCACATATGTTGCTGTGGTTAGATCCTTTTAATTCTTTCGTGTATATACCAAGCAGAGGAAAAGCAGAGTCAAATGGGACTTCAAAATCTAGCTTTTTTAGGAATCTCCATACTGATCTCCACAGTAGTTGCACCTATCTACATTCCCACCAACAGTGGAGAAGAGTTCCTTTCTTCCCACAGCCCCACCAGCATTTGTTGTTGGTTAACTTCATGACAGCAGCCATTCTTTGTGAAGTGAGATGGAATATCAATGTTGTTTTCATCTGCATCTCTCCAATGACCAGCAATGCTGCACATTTCTTCATGTTTCTTAACTGCTTTTACTTTTTCATCTGAAAAAATGTCTCTTTGTTTCAGATGCCCATTTTTGAATTGGGTCTTTAAATTTGGGGGGTGATATTTTTAAAGTTCTTTATATACTCTAGATAGTAGTCCTTTTTCTGAGGAACAGGTAATAAAAATTCTTTCCCATATTGTAGGTTGCCTTTCATTGTATTGGTGGTTGTTCTTGCTGTGCAGAAACTTTTCAATAAGATGAGATCTCAGTTATTGATTCGTTCTGCTGTTCCCTACTGAGGTTTTACTCATAAAGGTGTTCTCTATGTCAGTGTCTTCAAGAATTCTACCTAACATGTTTTGCAGCAAGGTTAGTGTTTCTGTTTTAATATTTAGGTCTCTAATCCACTTTGATTTTAGTTTGATGCACAGAGAAAGAAGTAGATCTAGCTTTAATCTTTGGCACATTGAAACCCTGTTTTTCCAGCATCATTTGTTTAAGAGGCTATCTTTCCTTCATTGAAGGAGTTTGGCTCCTTTGTCAAAGATGAGGTGGCTCTCTATACCTGGTATTGTTTCAGGATTTTCTAGGCTGTTCCACTGATTCTCAGGTCTGTTTCTTTGCCAGTACCATGCTGTTTTGATCACAGTGGCTTTGCAGTATATTTTAAAGTTGGGGCTTGGGATACCCCTTACCATGACCTTGTTGCATAGAATTGTTTTTGCTATTATTATAGGTCTCTTGTGATTCCAGATGAATTTTTGGATTTTTTTCTCTAGCCCTGTGAAATATGTTGGGATTTCAATCAGGACTGCATTAAATCTATATAGCAGTTTGGGCAGTATTGGTTATTCCTACCCAGGAACAAGGGATGCCTTTCTGTTTTCTGATATTTTCTTCCCTCTCCCTTTTTAGAATGCTGTAGTTTTCAAAGCAAAGATCTTTCACCTACTTTGTTAGACTGATTCTTAGATATTTCATTTTTTGGATGCTATTATAAAAGGAATTGACTCCCTCACTTCTCTTTCAGTGAGTCTGTTGTTTGTGCATACAAAGTTTATTGATTTTTGAGTGTTGACCATGCATCCAGCTATGCTACTAAATATGGTGATTAAGTCTAGCAGTCTTTTGGCTGAGTTTTTTAGAATCTTCTATAGAGTATGATGTCATCAGCAAATAATGACAATTTAACTTCTTCCTTTCCCATCTTTATTCCTTTCATTTCTTTCTTTTGTCTAATTGCTGTGGCTAATGTTTACAACTGTATTGAACAGGAGTGGTGATAATGGACATCCTTATTTTGCTCCTGATCTTAGCATGAAAGGTTTCAGTTTTTGACCATTTAATATGATGCTGGCTGTTAGCTTCTACTAAACAGCTTTTATCAGTTTGAGATAAAGTCCACCTATTTCAATTTTCTGTAAGGGTTTCGTCAATAGGTGTTGGTTTAAGTATTTTCTCTAGACTTCAAACACTTCCTGTTTCCTCTACTGACACTGGAGGCTTGCTAGGGTATTGCATTTCATGAGCACTGGTCACCTACACCCACAAGGCAGTGGACTGCTGCAAGAGTTTTCCATGATGTAGCATAGTAGAAATGCAGTCTAAGTTTATGGTGGTAAGAGGGCATTACTGGAGCAGTGGAAGTAGGGTGTCTTCTGTGCAGTGTTTTAGTGAACCTGGTTCTTTCCATCTATGCCTCCATCTGGTCAACATGCAGTTTACAAGGCTGCTGTGTGGTGTTATGAGAGTTTGAATGTGTGAAAAAAAAATAAGTGAAAATTTCTAGGGACTAATATTGGAAAAGCTGCTCTGTACTTTTACTGAAGACTGGCTAGAAATCAGTCAGATGACCACATTTACCTGTAAATTTGGCTCAGCATGTGATCTACATTATGCTAGGAAGAATGGGAAGCTGGTTTGATGGCACCTAGCTGTCTCTGCCACATAGATTCTATGATAATCTCAGCAGACAATAAAGCAACAGGTCATCCCAGATCTCAAAGGACTCAGTCTGGTGAGAGCAAAATCATGAACAAGTTACTGTTCATGCAGAGTAGAAGTGAGAGAGGCTTCCCCTGGATTCCCAATAAGACATGCAGTAGTTCACAACATTACTTAATAGTGAATCTTTCCAACAGACACAAAGGTGAGAAAGATATGTGAATGCTGGTATATGACAAATCCTCATTTGGCATTCAAAGTTAAACACCTGTTAACCAATGGATCACATATATAGAACCAACCATCCCTTGATTCTTCCAACCCTAACCACCGCTGGCCACCACTAGGCCAAAACAACCCATGTGTTCTCTACAGCTTGAATGAAGCAGAACAAGCCTCCTTTAATTGAAATAGAAAGTGCTTTCCCCAGCTCAAGGTGGAAGGCTCATAGTGGCCTTTCACTTTCTCTGCTTTAAATTTCACTTTGGGGGGTGTGTAAATTAAGAATTTGGTAAAATGTATCAAATTATACATGAATAAAAGTAAAATCACTCCTTATCTGGGAACAAAAAGAAGAGAAGCTCTAAAAGGGGGCTTTTCCATATTACATCTCAACTTCTTCTTGCCCTGTGAATTAATTTAACAAGCAGTTTTAGGACCAAAGAAGAGGAGAAAGTGAATTAGACAATTATCCTACCCTTAGTGAGTTAAGACTCTAGAAGAGAAACAAGACGGACCACAGCCCTGCTATAGAAGTGATGGACTGTATTAGAAGGGATGACCAGAGAAAGTTCTAGAAAAGGAAAAAGAGAGGCCTGAGATTTAGCTTAGTGGTTCCGGTGCCTGCTTGCAAGCACAAGGTCCTGAGTTCAATCCCCAGGAACCACATACAATGCTGGGTGTGGTGACTCATGCCCACAAGCAATCAATACCACATACCACAGTGCCAGGTGTGGTGGCTCACGCCTGTCATCCCAGTACTCGGGAGGCAGAGACAGGAGGATTGTTGAGTTCGAGGCTTGCCTGGGCTACATAGTGAGCTCAGGGCCAAGCTGAATCACAAAGCGAGACCCTGTCTAAAAAAAAAAAAAAAAATGGAAAGAGAGGATCTAACTCAAAGTCTAAGGGTGTCTAGTCTGGTGAGCTATTGTGGTCATAGAGAATGTTGAGAGTCTGAAAAATGCATAGATTTTTTATACATTTTTTAAACTAATGTAGATGTATCAATTTATACTTTATATCAGGTTGTACTTACCCTTTATTTGATCTAGTCCTTGCATTCATGGTTCTTCATTAATTTGTTGAAAATATGCATTGCACTTTTTTTATCAGGCACTATTCAGGGTGTTTGGAGGATAGCAGGGATCAAAGAAGATAAAAGCCACTCTCCACATGAAACTGACAATTTAATGGGGAAGGACTAACAGACAAAACAAGTAGAATGCACAGTTGAGCAGATAGTGATGTTGCTTGGGAGGGAAATAAGGTTAGGAAATGTAAATAGTACTGGCAGGGTGGAAAGTCAGGCAAGCAGGGAGAAGAGGGCCAAGAGGGACTGTGTTTTCAATGAGGTCAACAAGGGGGGCTCTGCAAAGACCTGAAGAGCTAAGAGCACACTGAAAGAGTTTTGTCCAGTTTGCTATCTTGGAAAAGAGGGCTCCAAATAAGAGGAATATCAGGTGTCAAATCCTGCATTTGAGGAATAGGAAAGAAACCAGAGCACCTAGGATCGTGTGCTCAAGAAACAAAGTCATAGGCCAAAGAGCCAAACATCCCTAATGGAGGAAAGATAACCTCTTTAACAAATGGTGCTAGAAAAACTGGGCTTTAACCTGCCAAAAACTAAAGCTAGACTTATCTCTTTCACCATGCACAAAACTAAATTCACAATGGATTTGAGACTTAAACATTAAAACAGAAACAAACCTGCTAGAGAACAGGTTAGGTAAAATTCTTGGAGACATCGACTTAGGCAGAGACTTTATGAATAAAACCTCTCTAGCACAAGAACTAGCAGAAAGAATCAACAAATGGGATCTCATCCTACTGAAAAGCTTCTGCACAGCAAAAGAAGTCACTGGCACTGCTAAAAAGACAACCAACAACATGGGAAAAAGTCTTTACTAGCTGTTTATCAGACAATATATAAAGAACTTAAACAGATCAGCCTCCCCAAGTTTAAAGACCCAATTCAAAAATGGGCCTCTGAAATGAACAGACACTTCTCAGAGGCAGAAGTCAAGGCAGCTAAGAAACATATGAAGAAATGTTCAACATCACTGGTCATTCGAGAGATGCAAATGAAAAGAACACTGAGATTCCATCTCACTCCACAAAGAATGGCTGCTATTACAAAATCAACCAATGATAAATGCTGGCGTGGCTGTGGGGAGAAAGGAACCCTTCTCCACTGCTGGTGGGATTGTAGATTTGTGCAACCATTGTGGAGATCTGTGTGGAGACTCCTCAGAAAACTAGGACTAGAGGTCCCATTCGACCCTGCTATCCCCTTGCTAGGAATATACCCAAAGGAATTTTTAAAATCACATTGGAAAGGCATATGTACACCATTGTTCATAGGAGCTCAGTTCGTGATAGCTCAATCTTGGAAACAACCGAAATGCCCATCAACTGGAGACTGGATAAAGAAGATGTGTTTTTTAATGGAGTATTACTCTGCCAGAAAGAATGACAAGATTCTTTCATTTATATGCAAATAGAGACACCTGGAGAACACACTAATAAGTGAAATAAATAGAACACAGATATACAAATACCAGATCTTTTCTTTGATATAAGCACCTGTAGAGGTAAAGGAGCTCTAGAATGTATGATAGTTTTTATAGAATGGGAAATATCCAAAAGGAATTTGGTGTGGGAACGTAATGAGGGGAAGGAATAAATATGATTTGGAAAAAAATAAAAGAGTATGTATATAGAGGGTGGGGGTGGGCAGGGATGTGGGTAAACATGAGAATTGACCTGTGTCACATATTGGTACAAATTCCCCAATGTTGTGTGTGATTGTGAGCTGTGTATATAATGTACCAATAAAGTTTACTGAATAATGAAGAAAAGAAGCAAAGTCATAGGATTTGAGGCAGTGAGTTAACACTATGACCTAGCTAATCTGTCACTTGAATATTCTGTGTGTTTGTGTGTGTGTGTGTGTGTGTGTGTGTGTGTTACTGGAGATTGAACTCAAGTGCCTTCAGACTCAGCTACATATGCAGACATTTTTCAAATATATTGAGTTTATTGGTACATTTCAGAATACATAATGATCACATTCATCATTGAGAATATGCGCCTGTACATGAAATATCTTGATTCTTACTTTTTCTCATCCCACTGCCCTCTTTTCAACTCCCACCTTCCCATATACAGATGATTTTTTTCTGTTTTTTCCTTTTCATCATCAAATCTTTTCCTTCCATTCTCTTTTTTGCTTCCACCTGCCTCCACCCAGCTCCTTTTTCCCTTTGAACATTTTTATTTTTTAAATTTTGAGACAGAGTCTCATTGTCACACCTTCTCCATAATAAGAAAATCTTTTTCCTTAAAAAAAATGCAATCTTGTGATAGTTATGCTTAATTTTCAACCTGGCTGGCCTAGGAGCTAGGGAATTCCCGGCCAGGGAATTCATAAAACACCTCTAGTTGTGTCTGGGTAGGTCTGGGTGGACCATGGCTGTTAGGCAAATGGTGAGGACCCTGTAAAAGAACATACTGCCAACCTGAATTTGGAATTCCAAAGGAGAGCTCCCTGGAATGGCTTTCAGAGGAAAATATGAGTCAGGTTTCTTGGGTGGCTTTTCTATTGACAGAGAGAAACCAGTGAAGCAAGAGGAGCTGCGTGTCGATGCTTACACAGCAATTGGCTGTCATAGCAAATGGCTGGTATTTTATTTTGCCAGTGTACCTTGACCTAGCAGTGCAGGCAGGGGCTGATAGGATGAAGGAATGGGTGACAGTTGTCCTCAGGGATCAGGAACTCGGGAGGCTGGAGAAGAGCAGGAGTCAGACCTACCATCAGGGAGGCATGAGTTTGGGTGCCACATTTTGTCCCTGGCCCCTTGGCCCCTGGTGCGGTTCCCCTGCTGTATTCTTGACCATCATGAACTAAGCAGCTTTCCTCCACCACAGGCCTTTTGACTGTGAAATATCCAACTAATGTCATCTGAGCACGAACTGCACACTCTGAAACAATGAGCCACATAAACCCTCTACTGCTTTAAGGTGGGTGTTGGGCATCTTGTCCATACACAGAAAAGATGATTAACACAGAGAGATTTTCAAATGAATAACAATAACAACCAGAAAATAGACAGGAAGTGCTTTTATCCATTTTATATAATTATTCCAGTAAAAAGAAGTTTTAAAAATAAAAAATAAAGCAGCTCTCTACATAGTGAAGCAACTCATACTTTATAATTCTAAGGTTTTTTTCACAAAAGAAGAAAATTGTATGCATCATAACAGGAACACTGCAGTAAGTGATAAATGAACACTAATAAAATCAAAGCCCCTACGAAAGGTAAATTAGACAATTATTAAATTGTTCTGTCGGTGCAACATTTTACTTTCTTGACTCAGTCTTTAGTCATGAAAACAACAGAAATTAGGGGAAACTTTCTCATTTTTAGAAGTAGTATCAAATTCAAGTGAATACTTCAAATATGATTTAAACACTACACTTAACATACAGAAACATTACTGTTTCCAAGAGTAACCTTGGGAGAAAAAAATTAGACAACAAAAGTGGACCCACAGCGGGGGAGTCTGAACTGTCTAGTGAAGGAATTGGATTTGTATATGGTTGGCAGCTCTCTGCAGTGTGGCAGTGCTTCACCGAGCTCTTCACCTCGATTCCACTCAATTCTGCCCACATGGAAAAAACTGTCATCTCTGAAGCGCTATTTAAGGCCCTAATATGAGAACTTAATGATAAAAGGGAACTTGAGTTCACTCTACTGGAGACAGGCTCCTAAGCCTAAGTCTTTTAAATATATTTTTTTACTTTTAATTAACATATGATGATTGCAAATATTTGTAGGGTACACAGTACATGTATACAGTGTGCAGTGAACAAATAAGAATTATTGGCATATTCAACATCTTAAATATTATTTCTTTGTTGTGGGATCCTCCAACAATAAATGTTCTCTATTAGGTGTGTGGAAAAGTCACTCGTGGACTCTTTCTCCACTGCCGTGCCTCTCCGCCATGCCACCCGGCCTTGGAGCCAGCTGAATATGCGCTGAAAGCTCTTCAAACTAAAGGCAAAATAAAACTTTCCTTTATTAACTTGTGGGTGTCAATCATTTTGTCTCAGCAGTGGGAAAAGTAGCAAATGCAGATTTTGGTCCCAAGAGGGGTTTGTTGCTGTGATGCTGCCTGATCATGTTGTCCACAAGCCCTCGGAATTGGCTTGCAAGAAGAGTTTCAAAAGGTTTGGACACACTGGCTTAAAGATCAGCCCTAAAATGCTGTAAGCTGAACTTGATGGGAGACTATAATCAGAGTTAAAAAGACCAGAACGCTGATAGAAATGCCTCTAGTGAAGTCCAGGCTCAAAAGATGTCAGTTAGGAAAAAGGACCGTGTTAGCTGTTGTGCTCCGGACTGTGTGTGTTGTCCTTTGACAGAAAATTTGTCAGCATTTTGCTCTTGCCTAGAGACTTTCCCAAAAAATGGGGGTTAAGGGCAGCAGACTAATTAAAATACTTTAAGGCAATCTGATGATGAGGGTGTAGCATGCTTACTACTGGGGATTTCAGACAGATCTGTTTATAATCAAGAGCAAAGTGCCCAGCAGAATTATTTAAAACATTTTGAGTTTGACCAGAGAGGAAGATGCAGTAAAGTTATTGATTGTGAAAAAGGAGAAGAGGAGAACAAAAGAACAGGACAATAGAAAAGGACTGGCCTAAGAACATTAGAAGGACCAGCAGGACTCTACTCTTTGCAGGCTCAAAATTGCAAAGGGGAACAACTCCTTTGAAAACAGAACCCAGGGGATCACATTCCAGAATGTGGGTAGACTGGAGAATTTGTTCCTTTTGGATTGGGTTTATAGTGCACAACCATGTAAGCATAGTACCCCTAATGCCAAGACAACGAAGCCTGGCTACTACTCCCACTGGCACCAGATCTTTGCATCCCCCACATGGTGCTGATTCTGTGTGTATGAAGAATACAAGACTTGTGAGATACATCTTTTTCCTTTATTCATTCATCTGTTAACACATACCTACGTTGATTCTATTTCTTGGCTAGTGTGAATAATGCCTCAATAAACATGGAAGTGCAGATATCTATTCAACACTCTGATTTCAATTCCTAGTGGAAATGATGCATCAAATCTGAATCCAACTCCTAACGTATTTTCTACTTTTCCTCCAAGTTTGCAAAATATGGCTTTGACAAGCTTACCGCTTATGGCCAGGTCCAGGTTTGGTTTGTCACTGATATATGTATGTGTCACTGATTCATATAACCCTAACCTTACCCTAACTCTAATACCCTATCCCAGATAGGCAGATATAGATAGATAGATAGATAGATAGATAGATAGATAGATAGATAGATAGATAGATAGATAGATAGATAGATAGATAGATAATAGGTAGTCAGATAAATGTACATATCAGTATGTAGTATTCACTTGTTTAGATGACTCTCTTTAAAGTGTCGTACTCCTATAGCAATTAAGTGGTTCAGAATTTTCTGGCTAAAGTCACGATGACTGAAAGTGATTGAGCTTTAAAATATTTGCAACTTCTAATAGAAAGCAAGAAAACCCAGGGACTGCTAATTAGAGCATGTAAAGATAAAGGGCAACTATTTCAATGGACCTGCTCAGAGCTAACTCCTAGTCAATGAGGCAAAATCCTACACCCTTCTGATGCTGGGTGTCTTCTGCGGCTCTCATTTCTGCCCTCATTCCGGGCATGGGTGCCCCCCAGTGCCCTCCAAAGGAGATGAGACACACTCTTCCATGTCCCACATGGGGGTCAAGCATCAGAGCTTGGGCTATGCTCTCCTTGACTTTTCTTATAATGAGACTGTGCATTGCAAGTAGTGTTAATTTGTTGTGAATTGCTGAAGCAAGTATCCTTTTTATTTCACGGCTCCTGTTTTGAAATTTTAAAACTCTGTCCCTTCAGCCACCAAATAAGTAATGATGGAATAATACAATTTTATGAAGTCAGTTTTATTTTTCAAGTTCTTTATCACAGGCAAGGTGACCCTCACTGTCCTTGTCCATGGTGTTTTCTTTGGGAATTATTTTCATAGCATTCCAAACATAAGCCATAGCTGATAATATTCAAGGAGAAAATCCACTCATCTTCAAATCCAAGCAGTTAGCACAGGGAAAAGTCGCCAAAAGATATATGATAGGTGCTCAAAATATTGTGTGAATGGATAAAGTATTTTCCCTGTGTAGGGAATCTGCATTTTCTTTGGGTTAGTCAATGGCCAAATGGAAAACAGACTGTAGCACACGTCTGTTGTCAGTCGCCTGCTCAGATGCTCTGAGATTCCTCCGATGCCCGCACGCGTGTTATCTTCTAGTGACCTGTCCCCTAGAATCTACTTGGAAAATTACCTTTGAACGCTTCGCTTCCAGATCCCTTCTGTGTCCTAAGAAGGACCCGGAAGTCTGGACTTGGCTCCCTTTCCCTGCTCTGCCCACATAGCCCAAGACAGTAACTGACAAAGTCAGAAGTCTGAAATTCTAGCCCTTTGTCAAGAGGTGGGACAAATTCTTTAATAAAATAGTTACACATAACTCCAGGAAATAATGGCTTCTTCTGGCAACCCAATTTCAGTAAAAAACAAAACAAAACTAAACAAAAACCTGAGCATTCCTAATAAATCTATCTTCCACGTGGGTAAGCATCATCAACTTGTTCTCTCTTTGGGAAGGAAAATTATCTACCCTACAGGTAGTTTTTACCTTTCTGTTCTCTCACCTGTTTTTTTTACTCACTTCAAAACCTCAGGTTTCTTCTCTCCTTAATTTAAGATTTTCCATGCGGTTGTTTCAGAACTGAATAGTTTATTTGCTGCTGCTGGGAATGTATCGACCACTGTCAAGGACTTCACGCTTGCTGTAAGTTAATGCTACAGTGTCTCAAGCTCTGTGTTTTCAGCTGCATAGGGACAAAATGTTTAACTCAGTATTCTAGAGGGCTTTCCAGATGACTGGTCACACGAACAAATCCACACAGACTGCTAGCTGCATGACTTGCCTAATGAGAACGGTAAAAGCCCATGAGGGTGACTGTCAAATGTTAAGTGTATTTGTCAGATAAGTCAGCAACACGAGACTCTCTGGTGGCCAGAACAATGGCCTCGATCTATCAGATCGGCACCATGGTGAACAGTAAACCCGTCTCTGCTCCCCTCGCTGCTAAAAGTGCCAACAACTGCTGAGAGCAGGGAAAGGCGATAAGCAGAAGGGCAGTGTGATTTCTGAAGTTGGTGCTGCCACTCTTGAAAGAAAAGGTGTTCGGTTGCATTTACTGATTCAGAAAACTTCCCCAGGAGGAAAACAGCTAGGTAAAGGAGGTGGCAGCTGAGTGGGGGAAGGGACATAGGCGTGCCAAAAGGAGCCGGTGCCCAAGGTCTGTCAAGAAGAGAGTCTAAACTCGTACATAGGTGTCTTAAGGTGTAACCACCTGCAGGTGGTCTAAACTGGGGAACAGTCGCTCTTTTTCCCCTTCCTCTGAATGGTGGTCCAGTTTGAATAGCTTAAGGATTGGAGTTTTTGCGTGATATTTTAACTAGCTTGAAAAATACACAGTTTGCAAAAAAAAAAAAAATGACATATGCTTCAAGTAAAAAAAAATTAATATTATGTTTTTCAAGACATGTGTTACCCTTATATGGTGGACCATAGAGGATGTCACGTATCCCAGAAAACCCACCACACCACACTGCTGCCTTCAGAGAAGAAATCACAAACGCCTATACAGCAGTGTCTGAAGACAATGACCAGCACTTCGAGCACCTGTGGTAATTACAGAGGTCAAAGGTAATTTGTATTGATAACATGGTGCCTCAATAAATTTCGAATTAAAATATTTAGACAAGTTTTTCTTTTCCAGAAATGTGCATACATTTTTCAGTGGCCTCTATACAAGGTATTCAATTTCACACCATTGTTCTGTTCTTAGTTTATGGAAATGTTTTCTGCATTGGACTTAGCCACCAAGGGATTGTTTTCTCAAGAGTCTAGTACTTACAGCTATAGCAATGGACAGGCATACACAGGCTCAGATCAAGAGAGAAAAGTCTGCCCTCAAAGTTTCCTCTTTGGGGTTGCTTTTAGGATATAGAAAATGCATAGTAATACCATTTCCAAAGCAAAATTCTCTCAACTCAGGGTAAGTTAGCTGAAAATAGCATAAATAAGTCTACAAGGACCAGTGCAGGGGAGTATATTGAAAAAAAAGATAACTTATTGCTCTGAAACTCCAGTTCCCAAACTTGATTTATCATCAGAATTGCCTGGAGACCTCGATAATGACGCAGCTCCCCCCGACCCATCCCGGAGACTCTGATTGAGAGCCTGTCTCGGGCTGGACCCAGGAATTTATTTCTAATGAGCTCCCTGGAGATTTTCGTGGTGGGTCAAATCCTAGAACCGTGTTCCAAAGACAAGGTTATGAATCGCTGTGGAGTGTTCCCTAGAGAGAGGAAGCTGACCTAGGATATGAGAGCAAAAACAGCAGCTAGAGCTCACCTACAAATATGCCCGAATGCGGGCTGCTTGGCAAAAGGTCTTCTCCTTCCATGGGGTGCCGTATGGACTTGGAAATCATCCGGGAAGGACGCATTTAAAAAGTAATTCTTCAATATAGTCAGATGACAGGAGGAGAAGCTGCAAAATGTCCTGTGGGAAAACAACTGTTCGGAAGTAAAAGTACTGCTCTGTACTTAACAGGGGTGAGGGGTGGGCCACGACATGTTATTTTAAATGATAAAAAATGTACGAAATTTAAAAGATAATAATTTTAGTAGAGGCAGAGTAAGATGGTGGCTAAGATCTTCTGATGTCTCCCCACAGATGTCCCAAGCTGAATAGTTCTTCATGTACCAAACTACCTGCATAAGAGATAAGGAAGTGAGGTAAAAGACCATGGTGCCTGATTTCAAAATGGCAAAATGTAACGATGCATTGAAGAAAACATCCAAGAATTGCTTGCCCTACCTTCCCCTCAATCTAAGCAGAACGGTGGACAGAGAGACACCTCCCACACGGAGGAGAGAGAGAGATTTCTAGTGCAGGTTTTAGACTTGAAACCCAGTAGCAGGCTTTTCATGGTGAAACTGTGCTGGCCAAAACCCGTGTCCCACCCCGCCAGGCCAGTGCCTGTGGGCTGACTGCTGGAACTGCACTAGGCCAAGCGCTGAAGCCTCTACCACCCCTCATCCGACCACGACTGCCTGGAGAAGGACTCTGTTTGCTGGAGAGCAGGCCTTGAAAACTAGGATGGTGTGTTTTCTCTCATCCCAATGCCGGGCATGCTGCACCCAGCAGCAACTGAAGCCACTCCACGCAGGCCAGAGATCACCACGGAGCCTCTGGGTTGGGTCCGGCTTCAGGCAGAGCCCAGCTGCCAATGGGAGAGACCTGAGTTTTGATCACATTAGCTCCAGCCTCAGAGCGGGTCTGGAGAAGATCTGCTGCCCTGCTTTCCCCCCAGTGCCGTGCAGTTCCAGTTGGGAGGCTTGTGCACCGCCATGCTTAGTGCTGCCTTTGGCGGCCAAAGGACTGTCTCTACCACTCATCCTCCAACCTTGGGCAGCACAGCTCTTGCTAGGCCAATGTTCGCACAGGGGCTCTAGAGCCCCAGCGTCAGGCAGAGACCTGTCCCTCACAGCCATAGACTGTGCTTTCACCTGTGTAACACGTGTAGGCCACAGTGCACCACAAGACTATTCAGTTTATGAGGCTCAGGTGTGTCCAGCTAAGCATCACTCCAGATTGTAAGTAAGCAATTGCCTTACTCACCACCACCCCAAATTTGGGCAGTGTAGCATTGTGAAAGATGTCTTTTGTTTACAGCATAACACAACAGTGCCGTACGATTTTTGCCACAGAACTCAATGCTTGGCCAGTTAATGACAACACTGGGAAGATCCTAGCAGCCTTGTCTTTTGATCTGCCTGAACAGGACAATTTCTGAAACAGCTCTAACTCCAGGGAAAGACTCACACACAGCCTATGAGATGTATACTCCAGCTAGGGTCATCAGTGGCTACTTGGAGCCGTCTTGGGCCACAAGTACACCCCAGCAACAAGCAGTGCCCCACAAGGCAGGCCTCAGTCCTAATCCACTGTTGCAATGGTCTAGATGGGGTGTGATCTCAGGGTGTGGTGCAGCTTGACAGCTTTAGTGGCCACAGGTGTGACATGGGAGACTTGGGCTGACATATCCTAGGACTCTGCCCAGAGCTGTGCAGAATCCTATAGAGCCTGGCTATGGGCCAGCAATTTTGAGTGAGATATCCATGCCTACCCAAGCCCAGAGAAAGGCTCACGCAGAGAAATGACTACTTCTGAGTAGTCTGTTTCTTTCTAAATAGACCACAGTGTATTTGGGGCAGATCTGGGCTGGGACTATTCTCTAGTTCATAATCAGTAGCAGTATGTTACCAGTAGATACCTAGAAAATTTGGACCTGGGCACCATCTTACACCGAAATAGGACAAGTAACTGTAGAAAGAGCTTCCTGCTTAAAATTTTTAGAAGGAAAGATACAAAGTCAGACTAGGAAGACTGGAATAAAAACCAAATCCTTTAATACCCAGATGGTATCAGAGGCTAACAAGCATTACAATCTTTCAGGAAACCATGACCTCACTTAGTACTCAAAATAAGGTACCAAATTAACCAGGTAATAATTCATAGAGGAGAATGCTTCAGAATTTAAAAACAGTTGTTTTAAGGAAACTCAGTGATCATGAAGGAAATATGGAGAAATATTTCAATACTCTAAGAGAAACACACAACAAAGAGATGAAAGGCATTTTAAAAATCAAACAAAAATTCTCGAGCTACAAAACACATGCAGTGAAATTAAAAATGTTATAGAAGGCATCAGTAACTGGATAGATCAAACAGAAAAGATTTAATGAACTCAGAACGGGCTACTTGAAAAATACACACTTGCAGAAAGTTTGTGGGAAATTTGAAACAGCAATGACACAGCAAATATTTCTGTGTTGGAGGTTCCATAATTTCAAAATATCAAGGCGGAAGAAAGTTAATTCAAATAAGAAAAATGTTCCAAACCTAAATAAGGATCCAAATACACAGGTACACAAAGACCAAAGGTCACTTGTCAGTGTTAACACAATGAATCCTTCCCAAGACATCTTATTATCAAGCACTCAAAGATGATGACTAAAGAGAAGATTCTCAAGACTGCAGCAGAAAAGAAACAAATAATACCCATTGGAGAACCCCGATTTATGGGGCAGCAGACTTCTCAGCATTAACCTTAAAGAACAGGACAATTGGGCCGGAGATTTAACTTAGTGGTTCCAGCGCCTGCCTTGCAAGTGCAAGGCCCTGAGTTTGATCCCGGAAACCACACACAATGCTGGGCGTGGTGACTCATGCCCATCAGCCATCAATACCACATACCACAGTGCCAGGTGTGGTGGCTCATGCCTGTAATCCCAGCACTCGGGAGGCAGAGGCAGGAGGATTGCTGAGTTCCAGGCTTGCCTGGGCTACATAGTGAGCTGAGGGCCAGCCTGAACTACAAAGCGAGACCCTGTCTCAAAAAAAAAAAAAAAAAAATGGACAATGATGTGTAATTTTTATAGTAAAAAAAAAAAAAGCCATCAACTGAAAATACTATGCCTGGTAAGATATCTTCACCAGCCCTGTTCTAGAAAAAATTCTAAAAGAAGCTCTCTAAACTATGTTAATTAGTAAGAAGGAAACAAGGGAAGATATGAAACTTACTGTTAACAGCAAATACAAATTCAGAGGGCTCTAAATATTGTCTTCTTGATGTCCCTGTTCTTACTTTTACTGTCATGTTAAGTTTCTATCACTTCAAAATAGCTTGTTACAGTCACAAAATGATTTTTTTTTTGAGACAGGGTCTCGCTTTATAGTTCAGGCTGGCTCCAAGCTCACTATGTAGTCCAGGCAAGCCTCGAACTCAGCAATCCTCTTGTCTCTGCCTCCCAAGTGCTGGGATTACAGGCGTGAGCCACCACGCCTGGCACTGTGGTATGTGGTATTGATTGCTGGTGAGCGTGAGTCTCCATGCCTAGCATTGTATATGGTTACCGGGGATCGAACTCAGGACCTTGTGCTTGTGAGACAGGCGCCGGAACCACTGAGCTAACCCTCCGGCCCACAAAATGATTTTTTAAGCTTCATGGTAACAAAGCATACATCTACAACAGGCAAGCCAAAAATAACAAACAGGAACTCAAGCACAAAAGTAATGTAATCCACTAACTACTGTAAGAGTAGAAGCCAAGTTACATAGTAAAGTTACATAATGACCATGGTAAAGTTGTACCTATCAATAATCGTCCTGAATGTAAATGGTTTAAATCATCCAATTAAAAGACATACAGTGAATGATTTTTCTAAAAAAATATAACCAAAAGACTTAGCTATATGTTGCTTACAAAAAGCTCACTTCACTTCTAAGGAAGCACATAGACTGAAAGTAAACAGAGTAAGATTTTCCATACAAAGAGAATACAATAGAAAACTGGAGTAGCCATATTGATAGTAGATAAGACCAACTTTAATTCAAAAACCATAAAAAGAGCCAGCCATGGTAGTATATGCTTGTAATCCCAGCACTTAGGAGACTGAGACAGCAGGATCACCATGAGCTCAAGGTCAGCTTGAGCTATACAGTGAGACCCTGTTTCAAAAAGCAAAACAAAACAAAAGAGACAAGATCATTACAGCCTAGAAGAGATGGGTCAAGGAGTGGGATGGGAAGATTCTGATCCACGTGTAGTAAGTTACAACTAGAATGGAATACTGATGTGTTATTGTAAAATATAGCAACATATATAAAAATAATGAACTACTGTACATTTCAAACAACTAGAAGAAAGGATTTTGAAACTTTGCACCTTAAAAAATGATAAAAAGTTTAAGAGTACTAAATATATAACCATTCAATCCTCGGTTTCAATTTCTGAAAGTTTGTTATATGTGCATTCATTCACTAATCCATTCTTTTATTTATTGTTTCACATAATACATAAAATAGCTATGTTAGGTGCAAGGTCAAGACTAAACGTCTCCTTATAGCTTGAGAGATAGAAGAAAGTAAATTGTGTGTCACACTTAGTCTTTTTTTTTCTTTTTTTGCAATTATAAATGAGGGAACAAATGATATTCCCATGCCAATAGCCAAGAAAACTAAGAAAGCTCACAAATAGAATCCAATTACAAGTCAGAGAAGTCTGAATTTAAAGTCAGACATGTCTTACTCCTAAACTGTCTTCGTCTTAATTTTCTTTCACCAATGCCCGAAGAGACCCTTGGAGACATTCCTGGGATGATGATCTGACAGAGGGTTCTGGTAGAAGCCTAGTACTTTAGATGCATGGCTGCTCCTACACCCTTAAGGCCGGTTCAGTCCTTGTTCCAGTGCGTGTGTCCTCCAGACTGCTGCTTCATGAGCAGCCCACTGGGCTCAGGGTCACCTGTGAGCCACACTGTCCCTATGGTGTAGAAAGATACAGCCATCCAAAGTTTCCCAAGTATGACACAGCATCCAGAAGAAGTTGAGTTCTAACAATTCCCCTAGGAAGGATTCAAGCCTACACTGACCCTAGATCAAACCAGTTTCTGATTAGTCATACATTGTGGCTGAATTCTTTAGGTTATTTAGACAAATTAAGTTATTTATGGAAAATTCTTTAGGTTATTTATGGCAAATTCTCAAGACAGATCTCAGACTAGGTCAAAAAGAAACTGCTTCAGGTTTTAAGAAACAACATCCAGCCCGCTGTGATAGCATGTCATGTAGTCCTTTGTTCAGTGCCTGGGTAAACCAGGAACAGGTGGCCTTAGGGATCTGTTGTGATTTCTCAGAGGATTCTCCCCATCAGCCTTCTGCTGTGGGCTTTTCCCACGGGGTTATCCATACTGTGGGAAGTTTTTTTCCTATCTAGGGTCAGGAGCCATTCTCCATAATTCTGAGGAATATATCATCTCACAGTTAAATTATTATTAGGCCTGGTTTTCTTGCCTAAATGGCAGCTATGACACGCTGAAACATAACTCCACTTTTGCTTCTGGTCACAGCTGGTACGTCAATGGGTCCTGTGATGCTGTAACATTCAAGGGCAAGATTATATCAACTTTAGGCATTCAGGTTCCTTGAGAACCGAGATTTCACTTGAGGAGGGACAAATTCCTTATCAGTTTAACCCATCCCACCTACTGTTGTAAGAATATCTTTGCTCACTTTACCATCCTAATCAACAGAAGCTTCTTATAAGATCCTTATCAGCATAAGATCCTCATGGTCATGGGTTGACCACCACCCTCCAAGACATCTGATATTTCCTCCAATTATAAGATCCTTGTCAATTTAGGATTATCATCACCCTGTAAGTCATCTATTATTCCTTATGAACCCAATAAATACTGGCAAACTCAGGGTGCCTTTGTCTTTGCTGCCCAGAGCAGCATTGATCAGACCCAGAACCCAGACTCCTCTCTAAATCTACTTTCCTGTCTTTATTCTTTAATTTTCCTTGTGTTTTCATAGCTCACTGGAGGCCAGGACTCACTGCAGGGATTCTGGTAACATTCCCTTTCCCTGATCCCTACAATCTACAACCTATATTCCCTCAGTTGTATAAACCTGAGGCCAGTAGTCAAAAATAGGATCATAGAAGTCCCACCACTCTGTAATCCCTCCTGAGTCCCTCAGAAGGTCACAGATATTCCCAGCCTGTAATACAGCAGGCAGTGATCCCACTTACAAGACAGTTTTCTTTCCTCATACCTACGGTAGTTGTAGTGTCCATGGGTCATCATGCTGAGATGGTGTCTGTAGCTTCTTTAGTTGGGTTTCTGTGGGCCTTGAGTGACTCTGAGACCCCAGGATTCTGTGAGGTCCACAGCCACTTTGTGTTACTCTCAGCTATGTTGTTTCCCTTAGCTGCTTGGAAATATGCTTAGACTCTGTCACAAGTGTATCTCCACGTGGCATCACCAGCCGCTAGCAATATGTGTTTTACACCTGTGTCCACATATTCATGACACTGCCCAGAAACAGAGTGATGGGTAAATTTCTCCCACACTGTTTTTATGGTATACAGAGCACACATGACATAGGGGATATGTGCATGTGTGTGTGTGTGCACGCGCATGCACGTGTGTATGTTGTGAGGCCAACTTTCATGTTTCTCTGTGTTGGCTGTTAGGATAGTTGACTTCCTTTCAGCCTATTTCTTGTGGACACTGAGACATCCTTCGTAGCATACACCTAGCTCTTCTAATTCCACACCATGCTCTCGCACCTCACTGTATAAACAGATAGACAAACTGACTAAGCACAATATTGTAATCATTATACTTTGTATTTGTGTGGTTTTTATTCATAGCACTATTGTTTGAGTTGAGCTTCTTTGTACTAGATAGAAAACAGATGTTCACAAAGGAAGACAAATAAATCATTGAGATATCCCAGTGATTATATTTTCTTTTTTTTTCTTTTTTTTTCTTTTTTTTTTTGAGACAGGGTCTCACTTTGTAGTTCAAGCTGGTCCTGAGCTCACTATGTAGCCCAGGCAAGCCTCAAACTCAGCAATCCTCCTGTCTCTGCCTCCTGAGTGCTGGGATTATGGGCATGAGCCACCACGCCTGGCACTGTGGTATGTGGTATTGATTGCTGGTGGGCGTGAGTCACCACGCCCAGCACTGTATGTGGTTACCGGGAACTGAACTCAGGGCCTTGTGCTTGTGAGGCAGGCGCTGGAACCACTGAGCCAAATCTCCTGCCCAGTGATTATATTTTCTATTCAATCATGTCACAGCTGTTTGCTGAGCTCCTAAACATGGGCCTGTGCTAGGTACAGAGTAGGAGGTTGAAAGGACTCAGGCTTACTCCTCACTTAAAATAAAGAGGTTCTCACCAGTCCAATGAGGTAGGTGGGAGGCAGGGGAAGTTGAAGCACGATTGAACCACAAGACAAGGCTTGGGCAGAGCACAAAGGATGGCTAGGCAGAGTGTGATGGGTACGCGGGCGCAGGAGCACTCCCTCTTAGCTTAACAGAGTGAGTGGCATTCTAACTGAATTTAGGGAAATAGAAGCATTTGGATATGTGGGCATAAGGGTAAGAATTATTGCTACCTCAATAAAGAGAATTTATCCACAAATGTATCAAGGACAAAAATGGGTATTGAAGCTTTAATTTTTGCAGTAGAAACTGCAGAAAAAAGAGAAGTCCAAGTTGAGACTAAATATGTCTAGGGAAAAGGGCCTCGAATTCCTTACTAAGCAATGTGTATCTTATACAGTAGATCATTTAAAATATAGTATTAAGGATTTCTCACCATGGACACAATGTCAGATTTGGTAATAAAATTCATAGATACCTAGAGAAGAAAAGACAGACTTAAACCAGGGAGAGGAGGGAAGAGGGTCCTGTAGTAACCACAGTGTCTCCGGGTAATAACCGAGGCCTGAAGAACAGGAGGTTCTGCGTGAATGACATGACCAGGAAAGGGTCCTTCCGGGGAGGGAAGCACTGAATGGGAATTGGGTAGGAGGCCTCCTCACTATGTACCTGTGCTGCAGTGACAGAAGCGAACCTGCTCCAGCCTCTCTGACACCACACAGAACCACAACTTTGTGTTGACAACACAACATGGACAGTATTCCTAGGTCTGTGCAGTGCAACACACACAACCTATGTGAGACCTACAACCTCCTTGGGGTGTAGCCCTCTGTAACTCAACTTCCAACTCAACAGTGTCCAAGTCAACCTCTGTCACAGGATGGTGACTCAGCAGAATGTCCACGGAGCTGGCACACGGAGGAAGGAGAGCCAAGATGGGGGAGAGAACAAAGAAACAGAGCTGGGAGAGTATGGACGCCTCCTTGAGAGTTTTGCGTTTGACCATGCACAAGGCTCTACAATGCACAATGTTCTTCTCACTGGATTCACTAATTTTTTCAACAGAATCTAGCCAGGAATAAAGACTACAAAGAACCTTCATTTAGTTGATGGTAGTCTCAGGTTTTAGATTCAGTTCATTGATCTCCTAAGAATGTGATCTTAGACCAGTAGCTCCTTTCAAATCTCAGGCACCTGAAGAGCTGTGCAAGACCAAAACAATGACCCATGCTAATGGGAAAGAGAAACATTAGATGAAATGGTCGGGAAGACACCTTGGAAGCAGCAGCAAGTGAGGCGAAATCTGAAGAAGCCATGAGCACGGGGTAGGTGGACAGGGCCTCAGGGCACAGAGGATGGCCACTGCAGTCTTCCCGGGAAAACCACAATCTCTGGGTGCTCGGGAAGCCTGGAGACTCACTCCCAGACACTCCAGCCTACCTGTGTCCTGTTGTCCTTATTTGCACGTTTGCCCAGTTTGGAAGAAAATCATTTTATTGATGAAGTTTACATGGTCATTTTAACAAGGCTCATAGAAAGCAAAAGGTAGACTAAATGTTACATGAGACAGCAGATTTCAGTTTTTTTATGTATATGGAAGACAGCATGGTTGCAAACCAAGAGAGTCTATACAATTCTAGGAAGCTCTAGAGAGCAGGGGCTGAACAAATTTCAAGCAGAATACAGGTTGCTACTTCTAAACGCTGTGGTCAGAAACCAGGGCTTTATCTGATCCCACGAAATAGACTCACAGGACTCTAGTATTATAGTTTTTACTTCCTCCGTGGTAGGAGTTGACCTTGTTTGTGACTGACAGTCAGGTTCAGGGGAACTTCTACGAGAAACTAAAGACTCTTTCTAGGGGAAATTATACTTGCAGTGGAAATTACAATAGAAGCTGCTTTGCTGCTTCTTTGCTGCTTTGTGGCGGGCTTATTTCTCAGAGTCACAAACTCTTCACTTAGGAGAAAACGGCGCTGAAGAATGACACAGCAGGGGAACTTGCTGATGGACCTGCATCTGAGCCCCGCCTCTGCCACTAGCTATGTGTCCTTGGCTAGTTGCTGAGATGAGGGACTGTCACCGCATTAAAATAGGAGGGTTGTGGTCCTTGCCCTGCTTTCCTCCTAAGATCCTTTGGAGTCTAAAATGAAGGAATGAGTATGAAAGTATTTTTAAATAATAAAACCTTTGTATATAGAACAGGAAAAAATAACCTCTGTACTGTTAGTCAGTGCCTGGAATCTTATAAAGATGTTATTTTGATTCAACATGACTAGAGCGGACCA
>PVIC010009554.1:0-34932 GCA_004025085.1 Thryonomys swinderianus
ATAAGAGTATGTATAAAGCAGGTGGGGAGGTGTGGGTGGGTAGGGATATGGGTAAAAGTGAGAATTAACTTGTGTCATATACTGGTACAAATTCCCCAGTGTTATATGTGATTGTGAGATGTATATAAATCAATACCAATAAAGAATTCAATTAAAAAAACCCTCAATATCTTTTAAGGGCCAGACTAAATGGCATCTGTATAAATTTTCTCAAAAAATTCCAGAAACAGTGAATCAGTCCTTTTTGGATACTACAGGGACAGTTTTCTTGTGTTTCTATAAAGCATTTTTCTGGGTTTGGGAAGCAAGTCTATTCATGTGTCTATCTCTGGTAACCATGCACCTAGGTTGTGTGTATTGTTTATGATCAGGATGGTGCCTGGGATACAGTAGATTTCCTAAAGATCCTGGAAAATGAGACAGATAGCTATGTACACAAATAGACGCTGCAGTGGTGGACTGAGCCTGGAGAAAGAGGATTTTGTTTGAAGCTAAGTGCTATTGCTACTAGCTGCTTGATCTTTGGCAAGATGCCTCAGCTTTGTGAGGTTAGGTTTATTGATGAAAATGGAGTTGATAGGGCTGGAGATTTAGCTCAGTGGTTCCAGCACCTGCCTCACAAGTGCAAGGCCCTGAGCTTGATCCCTGGTAACCATATACAATGCTGGGCGTGGAGACTCACGCCCACCAGCCATCAATACCACATACCACAGTGCCGGGCGTGGGGGCTCACGCCTCTAATCCCAGCTCTCGGGAGGCAGAGGCAGGAGGATGGCTGAGTTCGAGGTTTGCCTGGGCTTCATAGTGAGCTCAGGGCCAGCCTGAACTACAAAGCAAGACACTGTCCCAATAAATAAATAAAAATAAATAGATAGATAGATAAACAAATAAAAATGGGGTTGATATTCTTGACCTGAGTTTTTGTGAGGATTAAAGAATAATGTATTCAAGTGCCTAAAGCCACTTCACATGTAAGGTGGGAGCTCAAGAAGTGGCTGTTTTTTTGTTTTTTGGGGTTTTTTTGGGTACTAGTGATTGAACCAGGATTACACAATGAGCCACATCTCCAGTTCTTTTTTGTATTGTTTTATTTTGAGATAAGGTCTTGCTAAGTTGCCCAGGCTGAGCTTGATCTTGCAATTTTCCTGTTTCTTGTTTTCTGAATGAGTGGATGAGTGAATCAAGAAGTGCTGTATAAGAGATAAAGGTGAAACGTCAGAGAAAATGTTAGGGAGGGGACAATGAGAACTGGAATGGCTTTCTGAAAGAAGTTAATGTTTAATATAAGTTTTAATAGCGGGATAGGATCCCCAGCAAATGCAGGGAATTAGTAATCTCTTTGTTCAGCCTTATGGAGCTATAACCTAAAACATTTTCTACTGTCTTAAGTGTTATGCCCAGTGGAAGCCAGTTTGTAAAAATGTTTAAAGATAAGAGGTGGAGATGGGAAGGAGTGTCTAAAATTCAGATTCTTGGGCTGGTGTTGTAGCTCAATGATGATCCACCCTCTAATGAAAAACAAAATCACACTCTTTTTTTCATGGCAGTGATTTTGAGGGGCCAGAGGAGGTGATTAAAAGATAGGCATGGCATTGGAGGACTAGAAAATACCCCTCTTATTTCCTCCTTTGATGCAGTCAGGAAGTGCTTTCTGAAAAAAACAGGCAAGTTTAATGCAATTATGTGGTGTTGACTCTCCCCAAGCCCTGTGCTAGGCAACTCCGGCTGGCCTCACACCAGAGAAAGCAGGCTTCAGCTGGCCCTCCAGGCATTGTTTTAGCCCTCTCCTGAGAAGTGTTCCAGTGGCATATCCGAGCTGCTTAAGCCATTTCATTGAATGAATTCTACCTCATAGAATAGTATCTGGGCCTTTAAGAATTTCTTTCTGGTGCACCGGATATTAGGCTGTTGGACTGCTTAAGTTGCCCGGCCTTACATGGCCCTGGATTTTTATAGAGTCTGTACTGTTACTTTTTGCAGAAACCTCTGTGGCCTTCAAGCAATCTTATGCTCCCCTCCAGGGATGCTGCTCTATTTGATTCAACTTCAGTCTACTGTCTAAGAAAAGTAGACTATCAAGTGTTTGAATGTAGTCTGATCAAAAAAAGATTCCATGAGAGACTTGTGTAATTATCCTTGTTTCTAGGAAAAGAACAGGGCATAATCACTCTTCAGAAATCAAATCCTTCAGCTCCACGTTGGCCTCATCTGCTTAGCCTGTAGCAGACTGTGACGGATGAGTTATTATAGAGAGATTGAAAAAACCATTGAAAGGCAAGTCATTATCTTCAGCCTTTCTCTCTGTCAATTCAACTTCATGCCAAGGTCAAAATGATATTTTTTTCTTTTTTTGTGTGTACATGTAATTTACCAACAAAGACTAAGTCGATCTTAAGCATGTGGTCGTGAGTTTTGGCAAATGCTCATGCCCAGTTATGGTTTGGGTATTGGGTAGTTTCAGGGTCCCCTAGGCTTCATGTATTGAAACATAATGCCTATTGTGATATTTCAAGAGAGTGGACACAGGTGTGGTGGCTCCCGCCTGTCATCCCAGCACTCAGGAGGCAGAGGCAGGAGGACTGCTCAGTTCGAGTCTTATCTGAGCTACATAGTGAGCTCAGGGCCAGCCTGAACTACAAAGTGAGACCCTGTCTCAAAAAAAAAAAAAAAAAAGAGGGTGGAAACTTAATCTAACTGTGGTACACTGAGGTAAGGCCTTTGAAAGCTGATTAGGGTGAGATAATGTCTTTAAGGTTGGAGGTTTATGATGGAGTCATGGTGGCTTTTCAAGAAAGAGTTCAGTGTCTCTTCGAGTTTCTGTCCACAAGAAGGCATCACCAGAGAAGGTCACTGGAATTGTGAGTCAAAATAAGCCTCTTTAAAAAAAAATACACTAGTCTGACTCAATTATTTTATTATAGGAATTCAAAATGAGAGTAATACCTCAGGAAGATATACAACATTTGTGTCCCTAATAAGATTCCTTTAAGCTGCGGGTATTGGATATTGTGTCCCAGTGGTATGGAAAGTGGCTATGATACCCTATTTCTAAGTGAAAGCTCTAGTCCTCAATTTTAAGTTGTTGAGAATGAAGCAAACACTTGGTGTTAGAAGAAGTTCTGCACATTTACTCTGCAAGAGCCATCTCGTCCATGACACAGTGCTCTTATAGCCATATTTCCCTTTTCTTCCTGGAAACTGAGGAAAACATGGATCTACCTTGGCATTGGACAGAATTCCTCCATCTCTGTAAGTAGCGAAGCCTGCTCAGTTTCACAGAGTAAATTTTTATTTGTCCAAGCAAATGATGGGAATCTCAGTCCCTACCATCACTGAGTGGTACAAAAGCAAGAATGTCTATCAGGTTTGGCTAAGAGAGCTGTTTTCTGGGGAGAACATCCCTCTCAGCCTCCTCACGAAGCACCAGACAGGGGTGAAAATGATCACAAATGAGGAGCAGAAAAATAGATGCTGGGTTTATGGTACTGTCAATGCACAGCTAAACCGATGCCGTAATTTGCTAACACTGGGAACTCTTGATCTTGCTCTGCTGCCTTTTGACCTGGCTTTCTATGACCCCAGTCACATTCCAGAGCCAAATATTATACATATATTTCCTTTTTTTTTTTTTTTGAGACAGGGTCTCGCTTTGAGTTCACTATGGAGCCCAGGCAAGCCTGGAACTCAGCAATCCTCCTGCCTCTGCCTCCCGAGTGCTGGGATGACAGGCACGAGCCGTCACGCCTGGCTATACATATATTTCAAATTCAGCATTCTACTAATTATTAAATTTACGAATATATCAAGGGCAGGGAACAGGACCCAGAGTATCTTATCTAGTACATATTTACGTTGTGTTCACTTAGAAGAAGGCTTCCTGTTCAGTTGTTTTTGATGGGTTTATTGGTGTATAGGGCTTGTCTATACAGGAAACTCTTATTTAAAAAAAACAGTGTTAAGAAACTTGTATAATAATCCACTCCAAAACTGACTGGATTAAAACCAAAATTTATTATTTCACGTGATTTTGCGAATAGGCGATCTCAGGGTGCGTCTGTTGGTCGTGCCCGGGACTGTTCACTAGCCTCAGTTCTCTGATGAGAGCCTCCCTGGTGTGTGTGGTAAATCGCGCTGTCAGCAGCGGCGCCTGGTTCCCCCTTCCCATGGTCCCTCGTATCCTAGGAAAGGGTTCCAGTGTTGCAAGACTGTGAAATGGAAGCTACAGAGTCTCCTATGTCACCCACTGCACAGATTTTACACTTGTGCGAGGTGTGGAGAAACAGATTTCAACTCTTTTTTTTTTTTTTGAGACAGGGTCTCGCTTTGTAGTCCAGGCTGGCCCTGAGCTCACTATGGTGCCCAGGCAAGCCTGGAACTCAGCAATCCTCCTGCCTCTGCCCCCCGAGTGCTGGGATGACAGGCGTGAGCCACCACGTCCGGCATTGTGGTATTTGGCATTGACGGCTGGTGGGCGTGAGTCTCCAGGCCCAGCATTGTATGTGGTTTCCAGGGATCGAACTCAGGACCTTGCGTTTGCGAGGCAGGTGCCGGAACCACTGAGCTAACCCTCCGGCCCCAGATTTCAACTCTTGACGGAAGAAATGACGATACCGTATTGCAAGGCTGACTCAGCGAGCGCTCATTTATTGACCTCCTTCTTGTAGCTGCGATGTAGCTATGCGTAAATGAAAGAAAGAATGAAACACGCATGAGTATGCGTCTCATTTTTATAATTATAGTGATGCTCCCAATGGAGCCAGGACTTGTTATATCTGATCAGGAGCTGGTTTTACAGAGATGCTGTTTATCACACTACAATTATAAAGGGTCTGGAAAGGAGACTTGTTGGAAGATTCCCATAGATCTGTTCAGTAAAAAAGTATTTAACTGCCGGGCGTGGTGGCTCACGCCTGTCATCCCAGCCCTCAGGAGGCAGAGGCAGGAGGATCGCTGAGTTCGAGGCTTGCCTGGGCTACACAGTGAGCTCAGGGCCAGCCTGGACTACAAAGCGAGACCCTGTCTCAAAACAAAGCCAGACACGTGAGGATAAAGTGAATTTACCTAGACCAGTGGTGGTAAAACCAGTGGTGCCGTAGCCTCTCTTTGTTATCATCGCTGAGATCACCGCCACAGACTAGACTAAAATTCAGTGTTCAGGACGCGTGTGAGGGAAGCAGGCTGCCTCTGGCTCACGCCGCCGCACACTCCCAAGGAAGGAATGGGCCTGAGTGAAAGGGGGGCTTTCCGCGGAGGCCTCCAGAGCACCCCTGGGCCTGAAAACCAGGACGTGTGTGGAGGGAGCAGAAGGCTTCAGGTGGACAACTGGGCGAAGGCTACGGCTGCAAGGAAGGATTTATTTCTATTTCTATTGTTATTTTGGTATCAGAGTAAATGTATCCTTGGTACTTTCTTGTATGTGGTTCATCCTGGTTACTTTTCTTTTTATTCTTTGTTTTCATTTTTACTTTGTTTTGTTTAGGTTTTTGCTTCTTTATTGCTATTGGTTAGTAATATTTTAAGTTTCCAGAGTTTCCTGTTTGACCTGCTCTTTCTTTTAATGTTTCTTTCCCCCCTACCTTTGAACTCACTCCTATCCTTAGTCTTTGTTTCTCTCTTTATTATTTAGCCTCCTATCTTTCCCTCTCTGTCTTTCCATCTATCTAGTGGAAAAACATGACAGACAAAAATAAAACAGAGCCCTGCACAAGTGCATTAGAGTATAAGAATTACAGGGCTGATTTAGCGCAGTGGTTCCAGTGCTTGCCTAGCAAGCGCAAGATCCTGAGTTCGATCCCTGGTAACTATACACAACAATACCGGGCCTGGTGAGTCACACTCACCAGCCATCAGTACCACACACCACAGTGCCAGGCATGGTGGCTCACGCCTGTCATCCCAGCACTCGGGAGGCAGAGGCAGGAGGACTGCTGAGTTCCAGGCTTGCCTGGGCTACATAGTGAGCTCAGGGCCAGCCTGAACTACAAAGTGAGATCCTGTCTCAAAAAAAAGAAAAAAAAAGTGTAAGAATTACCAGTACCATAAATTAGACTGTACCACTGAAAGGGTCAGTGTGATGCATTCGTCTAGATGTCCCCCCAAAGCCTCGTGCCCGCTTCACTGGGACGTTGGAGGTGGCTGGATTTGGGCTGTGTGATGACGAAACTGGCTTGAGTTGTTCTGGGTGTGGGTAGCGGCGGCTCCGTCCTCGGCGTGGGCGGCGCGAAGGCCTAGGCTCGCCGCCCGGGTGGAATGCGCGGGGCAGGGAGGGAGCCGCTGCTTCCTGTGGCCTGTGCCGTCCGGCTGCTGTGCGCGGGCTGTGTCTCCTTTTTCACGCCCCTTGGCCGGGCCCGCCTTGGAGCTAACCGACTATGGACTGAAAGCCCTGCGCACTCTGAGGTGAGGCAGACCTTTCCTCCTCACTTTAGTGTGAGCGATTTTGTCCCCGCAAGGAGAAGAATGCCTGCCACAGGAGGGGTGATCCTCCGCAAAGGGGGTCTAGAGAGGCCGAGCAAACCAACGACGTACAAACATGCTGACGGCTGACAACACTCCCACAGCCAACTTCCGTCCCTAAATACACTTCTCTGCCTGCAAGTCCTGCTGTCTACACATCCACTCCCACATCCCTTAACACAAGCTCTTTTCTCAGCTGTGAAGCAACTTCGAGTCCTACTTCCTATTTTTTTACTTACTGAACTCTCTCCTCCCCCCCCCTTCTCACTGATATATGCCCTTCATTCTCCTCTTTTTTTCCTTTCCTACCCACATCTACATCACAGGCAAACCACAGAAAGCAAAACAGTATAGTCTTTAGGGGACAGTGACAAAGGGTGAACTTCTTGAACGCAGATGTTAATGTTTGTGATTGCTACATGCTTGGTCCCCCTGGTGCCATCAAAACCAGTACAGAGTCTCTCATGACATAAGGATGGGGTCCAGCTAAATTAAACTGAGAAGATGGAAGGGATAGATAATATCTATGGATGAATAAGTAAAGAACAAACTCAGCACTGTAAAATAGAACATAGCTAAATATATCCTCATATCAAGAACAAATGCTCTTCACTCTGTTTGATCTCACTGACCCACTCCTGCCCCCCCCAAACAAAACAAAACAAAACACCCGGAAAAACACCAATGCAACAAAATTCCTCCAAAGACACAACTTTTCTCAAAGCAGATCCAAGGGCCCTTGATGGAGAGGAAAGCAAAGAAAGATACCCACGCTGGATGAACAGAGTGCAGAAGTAAAGAAACTCCTTGAGTCGAAAGAGGAGGTAACAAAAAAAGAGCAGAATTAATATGCAAAGTGACCAAGGCAGTTATGGGAGAAACGAATGAAATGTTGGAAGATCTGACTAAAAGAGTTCAAAACATAAATGACAAATCCACCAAAGGTGAAATATGATGAAAGCTATAGTACTTCGTAGAAGGAGATTAAAGAAGACATCAGGAAATGGAAGGACATCCCCTGTTTCTGGAACGGCAAAACAAATATTGTCAAATGGCCATACTTCCAAAACTGATATATAAATTTAATACAATCTGAAACAAAAGAATGATATTCTCACAGATTCAAAAACAATGATAAAATCTGTATGGAACCAAGATAGCAAAAGCAATGCTAGGCAAAGTGAACAAAGCAAAAGGCATCACAATCCTGGGTTTCAAGTTATATTACAAAACCACAGTGATAAAAATAGCTTTCTGGCACAAAACAGACATTCAGACCAGTGGAATACAGTAGAGAACACAGAAACAACTTCAGACGCATTCATTCAGCCATCTTATCTTTGACCAAGTGGCAGAA
This sequence comes from Thryonomys swinderianus, assembly GCA_004025085.1. NCBI lineage: Eukaryota > Metazoa > Chordata > Mammalia > Rodentia > Thryonomyidae > Thryonomys > Thryonomys swinderianus. The sequence goes on from PVIC010009554.1 coordinate 7,811, forward strand.
ACACATGGTGGAGGTAACACAGCCTCTTTTACAAATGATTCTGGGAAAATTGGCTATCTACATGCAGAAGATTGAGTCTAGACCCATATATTTCGCCATGTAACAAACTAAAATAAAAATGGGTCAAGAAATTAAATGTTAAATCACAAACACTCAACCTGAAGGAAGACAAAATACGAAAAACTTTTGAAGTCAAACATACAGGCAAGGACTTTCTAACAGAACCCTCATTGAACAAGAAATAACAACAGAATGAAGAGACCACCTACAGAGTGGGGAACATTTTTTGACAGCAACACTTTGGGGAGAGGATTAATATCTACAATATACAAAGAACTAAAAAAAATTTTAGATCCTCCAAAATAAAAGAACCAATCAAACAAATGCCAAGTGAAATATATAGACACTTCTCAGAAGAAGTACATATGGCCAGTAAAGATGAAACGAAAAGTTCAGTCACTGATCATTAGTAAAAATGTAAGTTAAAACAATAGCGACGTTCTATGTACTGCACAATTAATGGCAACCATCAAGAAATGAATAATAACAAATTGTTGGTAATGCTGGGGTGGAGAAAGAAACCCTCCTACCTTGTTGATAAGAAGGTAATTTAGTATAACCACTATCAAAGCTCGTATGAAAATTTTAAAAATAACTTAAAATAGAAATTCCATTTGACACAGTTCTTCCTCTTCTGAGTGTCTTCCTGAAAGAGTTAAAGACATCATAGTACAGCGATGCATGGTTACCTGTGCTGATAGCACCAACTCATAATAGGTAAATCTTGGAAGCAGCCTATATATCTGTCAACAACAATAAATGTATAAAGAAAATGTATAAAATATATGCACAATGGAGTACTATTCTGCTATAAAGAATGATACGTTTGAGTGATTTGCAGAAAAATGGATGCACCTTGAGTCCATAATGTTAAGTGAAATCAATGAGACACACAGTGTCGTATACTTATATGTCATGTGTCTTATATGGGAAACTGAAAGCATAAATAAAAGAGCAAAATAAGACAGTACAAAATATGGAGACAGATCTTTAATAAATAGGAGGGGAAGTAAGAGAGGCTTGTAGAGGTTTGGGGAAGGGGAAAGGGTTACGTAAAGAAGATACGTCATGCATAATTAATGGCAACCATCAGTATGTAACACAAATATCTATTAATAAAAAGGAAAGTTGCCAGGTGTGGGGGCTCACGCCTGTCATCCCAGCACTCGGGAGGCAGAGGCAGGAGGACTGCTGAGTTCCAGGCTTGCCCGGGCTACATAGTGAGCTCAGGGCCAGCCTGAACTACAAAGCGAGACCCTGTCTCAAAAAAAAAAAAAAAAAAAAGGAAAGTATATATAATAAAAATATGATTTCTCTAATAAACTGTTGTGGTTTTAGATCTAGGATTTCTCCCCCACATCTGATATGTTCTGATATGTCTCCCCAAAATCTGATATGGCTCTTGGAAGGTACTTGGATCATAGGGCTGCTTCTCATCAGTGCGTTCATGCACTAACAGTTCTGCAGATGGTATATGCCACCAGGAGGTAGCTGCTTGGCCAGAGGCAGGTCACTGGGGGTACTTAGAAGATTATCTCCCTCCGTGGTTCCTCCCTCCTTTTCCTTCTTCCTCGATACCATGATGTGTAAAATTGTTTTCTGTCAGATCTTCTACCTTATCCTTTGGGGCCAACTTACAATGGAGAGAATCCTCTAAAAACTATAAACCAAGGTAAACTTGTCGTGCATGTCAGGTATCATGTCTCAGTGAATAGTAAGCGTTTAAGACAGATTTTCACACCAGGCTGGAAGTCACATCTGTGAATATACCTGAGCATGTGGCCCAGAAACTTTTAGAATTTATGTGAAGGAGGATTTTGAAGTTGCCGTCTAGAAAAGACCTAGAATACTGTAATCTGAGCATTATGGGAGTTTCTGTTGAGAGTTTGGAAGACTCAGATGTTGACAGGAATGTAAACGTAGTAAAAGCCAGCCTCAGGAGGTTTTAGTTGGGAATAAGCTCTCCATCAGTGGTTGGACTCAATGCCCCGTATGTTTTCTTCTGGAAAAATATTTTTCTACATTCTGCTTATGTTTTGAGTTTTTTCATGAGGCTGAGACTAAGAGTGGCAGCCTAATCTAGCAGAGAAAATTTCAAGGCAGCAGTGTTCCATGTATTGTGTGGGTACTGATTGCTGTTTTTGTTTGTTTGTTTGTTTATTTTTGAGACAGGGTCTCGCTTTGTGGTCCAGGCTGGCCCCAAGCTCTCTATGTAGCCCATGCAAGCCTCGAAGTGAGCAATCCTCCTGACTCTGCCTCCCGAGTGCTGGGGTTACAGGTGTGATCCACCATGCCCAGCATTGTGGTATGTGGTACCTATTGCTGGTGGGCGTGAGTCACCACACCCAGTATTGTTGTGTCCTAACCTGGGACTGAATTAAGGATCTTGGGTTTGCTAGGCAGGTTCCAGAAGTGCTGAGCTAAATCTCTGGCCCTTGATTGCTGCTTTTAAACAAGATTAACAAGAATAATGAGCAAAGTAGAAAATTAAATGATATAAAAACTTTCTTCTTTCAACAAAAAGAAGTACTTACCATGTTAAGGGAATAGACGGTTTGGAAATGGGAAAGATTAACATTAAAATCAAGCCAAGTAGTTTGAATTAATATAACAGAAAAGATATCTTAAGGGCAAAGGTACAAAATGAAGGATTTTGCTTTAAGAAGAGAACTTCAGCAATTCCAGCTTATTTGAAACTTTTCAGAGGCCAGCCAGCCAGGTTCACAGAGACCGCAGCATCCCTGATGCCAAGGGGCCTGCCTATTCCATGAGATGGCAGCTGGACCCTGGCATCTTCCACACTGTACTTGTTTTAAGACATGCAAAATGCAAAAGTGGTCGGGTTTGGGAAACTTTCTTAAATTTCAGAAGAAGGGCTGCTATACCAGTTACTGTGCCTGTAAGAAGGTGTACGGGAAGCTGCGAGAGTGAAGCCAGAGAGCAGAGGGGACTCTAGGAAGCTGAAGTCAGGTACATGTGCCATCTGAGGAAGTTCGCACACAGTGAGGAACGTCTACTCAAGAGACAGAGGTCATAGGACTCTTGATTTTTAAAATTGATTTTTTTGGTACACCTTATATACATGTTGCACTCACATGCGACACCAAGAATTTGTACCAGTACATGACATGACTTAATTCTCATCTTTCCCATGCCCTTGCCCCCAAATCTCCCATCCCCTGTATACATAAGCTTTGTTTCCTTTATCATCAAATATTTTTCTTTCCCTTCTTATCCCTGTCCCTCCCTTTCCCTTTGAATATTTTCTTACTGTTTCACAATATCATACATTTTAGAACTCATTTGCACCTTCAGTTCCTCATATTAGAGAAAAGATATGGTAGTTATACATCTGTGACCTATTTATTTTACTTAGAGTATGTCTTCAAGGTGCATTTATTTGAGTATAAATGACTCAAATTTATCACGTTATAAGGCCCTTGGTTTTTTAAAATTTGAATTCTTTATTGGTACATTTGTATACAGTTCACAATAATGTTCAACACTGGGGAATTTGTAGCAGTATATGACAGAAGTTAATTCTCATTTTTACTCATATCCCTACCCACCCACAACCCTCCATCCCTTATATACATGCTATTTTTTTCTTTCCAAATCATTCATTCTTTCCCCTCATTACATTCCCCCACCATATGCCCTTTGAGTATTTCCTATTTTACAGAATCTACCATACATTCTGAAACTCATTTACATCTACAGGTTCTCATACCAGAGAAAAGATACAATATGTGAGATCTATTTATTTCAATGATTAGTGCGCCCTCAAGGTGTATCCATTTATACATAAATGAATGAAACTTGTCATTCTTTATGGCAGAGTAATACTCCATTTTAGAAAAGAAACCACATCTTTATCCAGTCTCCAGTTGATGGGCATCTGGGTTGTTTCCAAGATTGGGCTGTCACAAACTGAGCTGCTATGAACATGGGTGTACATATGACTTTACAATATGATTCTTTTAATTCCTTTGGGCATATTCCTAGCAGGGGAAGGACAGGGTCAAATGGGACCCATAATTCTAGTTTTCTGAGGAATCTCCACACTGATCTCCACAATGGTTGCACAAGTCTGCAATCCCACCAACAGCGGAGAAGGGTTCCTTTCTCCCCACAGCCTCGCCAGCATCTATCGCTGGTTGATTCCACAATAGCAGCCGTTCTTTGTGGATGAAATCTCAGTGTTGTTTTCATCTGCATCTCTAGAATGACCAGCGATGTTGAACATTTCTTTATATGCTACTTGGCTGCTTTGACTTCTGCTGGCACCACTAAAGACAACCAACAACATGGGAAAAAACTCTTTACTAGCTGTTTGTCAGAGAAAGAGCTACTATCTAGAATATATAAAAGACTTAAACAAATCAGTCACTCCAAACTTAAAGACCTAATTCAAAAATGGGCATCTGAAATGAACAGACACTTCTCAGAGGCAGAAGGCCCTTGTTTTTGTTTTTTTTTTTTTGCTTTTTGGAGACAGGGTATTACTTTGTAGTTCAGGCTGGCCCTGAGCTCACTGTGGTGCCCAGGCAAGCTGCCGCGAACTCAGCAATCCTCCTGTCTCTGCCTCCCGAGTGCTGGGATGACAGGCGTGAGCCACCATTGTGGTATGCGGCATTGATTGTTGGTGGGTGTGTCTCCACGCCCAGCATTATATGTGGTTACCAGGGATTGAACTCAGGTCCTTGCGCTTGCGAGGCAGGTGCCAGAACCACTGAGCTAACCTTGGTTTTTAATGGCATTGAGAGAGGGACAAAGCCAGGTGACCAAGTCCCTTGGACTTCGATGTAGTCACATCTCACTACAACTTGCCCTGGGTGCTGGGCATGGAAGTACAATATTTAATGTTTTCCCTGTGGGATTTCCATCTTGATACCAGTGAGCTTCAGGGTATAGTTTTGAACTTCAAACCCCTTAAATTTTCAAACATTATGAAGAAGTTGAAGACTTATGAAGTATTTTATTTTTGAAACAAGGTCTTGCTCTGTAGTTCAGGCTGAGGTCCTCCCGCTTCAGCCTCCTGAGTGCTGGCATTACAGATATGGGCCACCACACCAAGCTAGAGATTTAGAAATATTTTTTAAAATAAAAGCAAAGTGAAACAAGTGAACTCATGCAATGACCTGGAGGCAGAAGTGATCAGATGATTTAAAATGTAGGAATAGGGTTCAGAAATGTTTAGAAAACAAAAAACTGGGAGCAAGATGAGGAAACAAGAGAGATCTAACTGTAATTATATTGCTAGGAAAGATATAATGTTATTCTAAAAATATTAAATATGCTGTATAATGTCGAAAGTCCATAAAAGCACAAATCTGGTCAAATCTCTATATTTACCTCTCATCACAGGAAATGGAGGGACCGCAGGTGTATGCTGAAGAACATCACGGAGACAGGGGCAGCCAAGGCCAAGTACAGAACACGAGGAGCAGACAAAGTCATGACTCCCTTCAGCGAACTATGGCACAGTGATCACAATGGGCCGTGATGGCGGTGACTGCAGACTTCAAAAGATTGCAGAGGCAGACCAAACAAATTCTCTGCTCTTCCTTCCATCACGGAGTGTGTTGTCACATCTCTCTCCTTAACTTTTAACTGGGCTCAGTGACCTCCTTGACCAATAAAGTAATGAAGGTGACCTTCCGGGGATTCCAGGTCTCGACTTTAGGGAGCTGGACGCTTGCCCCGCGGGCTTCTTGTCCGCGCCTGGGATTCCCCAGGCTCCATGAAGAAGCTCGAGACTCAGATAAGCACACGGGAGAAGCCATATTAGCCGTACGTTTTGGGTCCTTTACACCAGACATTGCCAGCATCACAAGGACGAGAAGGTTCGCTTAGATGCCCGTGCTTAACTACCTACTCATAATATGGTTAGACACGATCAGCTGGTTGTTTGGAGTCACTAAATTATGAAATGATCTGTCGTGAAACTACAGATAACCAGGAGAGCATCTAATATTTTAAGCTGGGAAATTAGTATATATTGGTGGTAGAATGTAGTTTTCAGGAGGAAAAAAGGAAAAGACACATTTTGGGGTGTGTGTGCGATGAGAAAGGTTACACTGTATTCGGATGATAGTGATACTTTGTAAATTGTGTGAGGAATTAATTTGCTTTGAGATTTTACAACTACTGAGTGACAGGAAATTGGTTTAGAAAGAGAAAGAAAAAAAGATGCATAATTATTCCTTTCATTATGAATGTGCATTCCCGACGTCTCTGAGGACTAAGATTGTCCTGCGGGGAATATGATTAAAGTTACAAAGAGGAAAACAAAATCAGTAAGTCAGCTTTTGATCCTGCTGCTATATTTACCCACAAAAAGGAGGCAGCTCTCAGGTGGGCTTTTGTCTAAATAATGTCCTGAAATCCAAGTGTAAAAGAACAATATGAAATCTCAGTTCTCCCAAATGGTTCAGGGCGAGTTCAGCCCTTGAGCCCCCGAGGGGCTTGGTTCCTAAGGAGACTAATCCCGCTTGCTGGGCTTGAGGCGCCGCTGGAGGAAAGAGCTCTCGCTGAGTCCTGCAAAGCCTCCAGGGCAAGCTGCGGCCGGGTCTGCGCTCTGCAGGAAGCGAACTGTATTGATGTCAAAGCCACTGGAGGGGACGTGCTCGCTCAGGGCGCAGGCGGAGGCGCTGAGGGGCCTCGGGAAGGCGGCCGCCGACCGCACTGAAGCCAGTTCCGGCACAGGTAAATTCCACCCCAGAGGAGATCGAGAGAGACAGGACTGAGACCACACGGTGGATCACGTGTGTACGGCCGAGTTGGATAGTGGAAACTCTAAGGACGTTTTTTTTTTTTTTGCCTTTTTGGTCTCGCGTTGTAGTTCAGGCTGGCCCTGAGCTCACTATGGTGCCCAGGCAAGCCTCGAACTCAGCAATCCTCCTGCCTCTGCCTCCCGAGTGCTGGGATGACAGGCGTGAGCCACCACGCCCCGGCACTGTGGTATGCGGGGTTGATTGTTGGTGGGAGTGAGTCTCCACGCCCAGCATTCTATGTGGTTACCGGGGATCGAACTCAGGTCCTTGCGCTTGAGAGGCAGGCGCTGGAACCACTGAGCTAACCCTCCAGTCCTCTAAGGACGTTTTTGATCCGAGGTACAGAACTATTTCAAGCATAAGCCGTTCTTATGTATTGTCTACATTTTCCCGTAAACACCACTGCTTTCATTTAGCCATGCCTTTGTCAGGGCATACTCTTTGCCAGACAAACTGCTCATTTGCTTGACACTCAGTATCATTTAAGTCTTAAAGCAGATGCTATGTGTCTATGTAAAGATCTTTACTCCTTTCTGCAGAACTGACGTCTTTGCCTTGATCATGGCACAATTTATTACGAGCTTCTCGCCGCGAGAAACGGGGGGAAGCACAGCTGGTTGTCCCTGGGTCCTCCGTACTAGCACGGTACTACGCACTCTGTGGATATCAATATCTTTCTGTCGAGTTCTGATGAACTGTGACAGCTAAATATTTGTGTACCAGAGCCAGTTCCATGACTCAGGCTAAGCTCTCAGTGTATTATTTTTGCGCATAGAATTTTGCAGTTGACAAAGGACTTTTCATTTCCATCATTTCACGGACTTTCCTTCTAAAGGCTCAGATCATTTCCTCCTCACAGGTGGGAAGATCAAAGCGCACAGGGTGCTTTTCCTGTTGGCGGCCAGACAGGAAAGATAGAATTAAACTCCAAGTATCAGTTTCCGGCTATACTTTCATCACTCCCTCCACTATACTAAGTGGACTTAGCAAATATAGTTGCTCTCTTTCCTTGAAAGTGGGCACTCACTTTGTTGTGGGAAAAGGACAAACGTTGGCGACTTCAGAGCCGCGTGTTGGAGAGGAATGGGCGGGGCCAAGGGAAGCAAGCTGCCTTCCTGCTCAACAGGGGCTCTCACGTCCACCATCGCTAACACCCCGAGGAGACAGGTGATCTCCATCGTACACATGGGAAGAAGGTAAGGCCTCCAAGTATTATCTGCTGGTTATGCAATTCTCACAGAAACCTGAGGACAGTTCTTATCATTCCCATTTTTCAGATGAGGAACCTGAACCTTCCGAAGATGAACTGTTTTGTTTCAAGACACTTACCTAGTAATAGGCAGGCCTAGGATTGGCATCCGACCTCACCTAACCTCCAGCCAACTACGTGCAGAACTCTGACTGTGTGGGAGTGAAGAATGCCTTTAACACGGAAATCTTTTCATGTTCTATTTATTTGGAACATGACTGCACAAGATTTAGGTACAAATTATCAGTGTTGTGTGTGAACATGATGTGTATATAAAAGGTACCGATCAACATTCAAATCTAAAAAAAAGTTTTAGGTAACTCAAAGATTTAAGAGATTTATCAAACTTAAAATGTCAAATGTGGAGCCCTAGGCATTTCTAAACTTTCATCCCTGGTGACCAGACTCTGGGTGTCTTTCCCTGATTTTGGGAATCTTTTAACTCAAACGAGGAGGACATCATGCCTGAGTCAACCTGAATAGAAAAGAAAAACTCTGTTCAGCTATACAGCTTTGAGAAGTGGGTATTTTACCTTTCAAATTAAACTCTTCTTTGATAAAGGGGTATGCTCAAAAGCATTTCTGGGGGCCAGAGATTTAGCTTAGTGGTTCCGGCGCCTGCCTAGTGAGCACAAGGTCCCTGGTCATCCCGGTAAACCACATACAACAATGCTGGGTGTGGTGGCTCATGAGCCTGTAATCTCAGCACTTGGGAGGCAGAGGCAGGAGGATTGCTGAATTAGAAGTTTACCTGGGGGCTGGAGGGTTAGCTCAGTGGTTCCAGCGCCTGCCTCACAAGCGCAAGGTCCTGAGTTCGATCCCCGGTAACCACATACAGTGCTGGGCATGGAGACTCATGCCCACCAGCAATCAAAACCACATACCACAGTGCCGGGTATGGTGGCTCACGCCTGTCATCCCAGCACTTGGGAGGCAGAGACAGGAGGATTGCTGAGTTCGAGGCTTGCCTGGGCTCCATAGTGAGCTCAGAGCCAGCCTGGACTACAAAGCGAGACCCTGTCTCAAAAGGAAAAAAAAAAAAAGTTTACCTGGGCTACAGAGTGAGCTCAGGGTCAGTCTGAATTACGAAGCAAGACCCTGTCTCAAAGAAAAAGAAAAAAAAAGCATTTCTGCCACAGCTGAAAAACATCCCTTCAAGGAAAGAGTTTAGAGAGAAGTTGTCTGCATCACCTCCCTTTGTACATTTCACTCATACTGTACAATCTTAGGGAACATCTTGTCACAATGTTCTCACATTGTGATTTTTCAACCTTGTGATGCAGAAGATATATAAAGAAAAATAGCTTTTTGTGGTTTGAATGGGTGAGGGCAAATACTCAACAGGTCTATAGAAGAGCCCCGGACAGTTACGGGCCTCCTCAGGTGTCTCTTTTAACTGGCCACGCGCCCTGTGAGGCGGGCCACCTTCTGTGCGCTTTAGCCTGACCGGCTGCCTCGCCCAGAGCCTCGCTCTCAGCAGAGCACGGTTTCAGCCCAGGTTATCCTGCGGCCACGACAGGAACCCACGTGTTTTCTGAATTACCTTCTGCGGCCCACTACATTGCTCACTTTTCCTAAGTAAAAGTGGGTCAAGGGGATCTCCTGAACGCCAGGACCTTTGGAAGGGCCTCTGCACGGCAGGTCAGGGAGAGGCTCTAGCTCCTCTTCGGGCCAGACCTGCCGACATCTGTACACACACAAGCTCCCTCTCGCACCAAAGCTGGCGGCACTGCAGTGGCTCCTTTCTCCTTGTCCCTTTCTGTCTTTATGCTGATGGAAGATGGGCCAGGTGTCGGCTTCTGTTTACTATAAACTAGTGGTTACTTGTAACAACTGAAGGGTGGCAGAAAGAGGATTGGATTTGAGAGTTCTGAGGACACTCAAAAGGGACCTTAGGACCAGGGCTAGAGCCAAAGAAATCCTAGTTTCCTTGCCCTCGGAGCAACGAGAGACCGACGGCCGCTGGGTTTTGTCGGGGCTCGGACGGGGTCTGTACCGAGACGGGGCCCGAGCCGGCCTCGTGGGCTCCGTGGCCTGCTCCGGGGTGGCTTCCTGCAGAGCCGCTGCTCGCTGAGCGCGCGGGACAGAGCGGGCACAGAGCCGGGCGCGCCCAGAGGCTGGGCGGTTGCTGCTGCCAGGGCTGGGGCCGACCCCGCGTCTCGGGACGGCTGCCTTCTCCGCCTCGCGAGCGTCTCGGGCGCCAGGCTGTGGCCGTGGCTGTGCAAGAGCCGAACCGGAGTTTGAGGACGGACCACCTCCTCCCCGTCCGCGTCGGCAGCTGAAGCTCATCACAGGGAAACGCACCGGGGCCGAGGAGCGGAAAGGGTTGAAGGCTGAGAGCCCAGGGGACGAGAAAAGCGCCCGAGCCGCCGCCCCGCCCGCCGGCCAAGCCCCGCCCCCCGCCCCCCGCCGCCGGGCGGTCGCGCTGCGCTCCCGCCCTCCGCCCCTCGCCCGCGAGATCTAATGAGCTCCCCCGGGAGGCCGCGCCGCGAGCCGGGCCGGAGCGCCGAGGCAGCGCCACGCCGGGGCGGGAGCCGGCCGGGGGCGCACGGGCCGCGCCGGGGGCCGCCCGGGAGCCGCGCCGATGGCTGTGCAGGCGGCGCTCCTCAGCACGCACCCCTTCGTGCCCTTCGGCTTCGGGGCCTCCCCGGACGGGCTGGGGGGCGCCTTCGGAGCCCCGGACCAGGGCTGCTGCTTCGAGGACGATGAGAACGCGGCGCCGGCGGGTGCGCTGCCGCCGGCAGCCGAGGGCGGGGACGCGCGCGAGGCCACCCGCGACCTTCTGAGCTTCATCGACTCGGCGTCCAGCAACATCAAGCTGGCGCTGGACAAGCCCGGCAAGTCCAAGCGCAAGGTGAACCACCGCAAGTACCTGCAGAAGCAGATCAAGCGCTGCGGCGCGCTCATGGGCGCCGCGCCCCCGGGCCCGCCCCCCTCGCCCGGCGCGGCCGACGCGCCCGCCAAGCGGCCGCCCGCGGTGCCCTGCGCTCCGGCCGGCGCGGCCCCGGCGCACGGCAAGGCGGGGCCCCGGCGGGAGGCGTCGCAGGCCGCCGCGGCCGCCAGCCTGCAGAGCCGGAGCCTGGCCGCGCTCTTCGACTCGCTGCGCCACGGCCCCGGGGGCGCCGAGCCGGCGGGGGGCGCGGAGGCCGCGCGGGCGCCGGGCCTCGGCGGGGCGAGCGCGGGCGGCGCCGGAGCGGACGCGGTTGGGCCCGCGGCGCCGGGCGCCAGGAAGGTCCCCCTGCGGGCCCGCAACCTGCCGCCGTCCTTCTTCACCGAGCCGTCCCGGGCGGGCGGCGGCGCGGGCGGCCCGGCGGGGCCCGGCGTGAGTCTGGGCGACCTGGAGAAGGGGGCGGAGGCGGCGGAATTCTTCGAGCTGCTGGGGCCGGACTACGGCGCCGACTCCGAGGCGGGCGTCCTCCTGGCCGCGGAGCCTCTCGACGTGTTTCCTGCCGGAGCCGCGGGCCTGCGCGGACCTTTGGAGCTGGAGCCCGGCCTCTTCGAGCCGCCGCCGCCGCCGCCGGCGATCGTGGGGAACCTGCTATACCCCGAGCCCTGGAGCGCCCAGAGCTGTCCCCCCGCCAAGAGGCCGCCCCTGGCCGCGGCCCCCGGAGGCCTGACCTTGAACGAGCCCTTGCGCCCCCTCTACCCTTCCGCGGCGGACTCTCCGGGTGGCGAGGACGGGCCGGGCCCTGTGGCCTCTTTCGCCCCCTTCTTTCCGGATTGCGCTCTGCCGCAGCCTCCGCACCAGGTGCCCTATGACTACGGCGCGGGCTACGGCCGCACGCCCTACTCCAGCCTTTGGCGAGCGGACGGGGTTTGGGATGGGGCGCCGGGGGAGGAGGGGGTGCCCCAGGACTGACTGCTGGAGCCCGCCCTCCCCGAGACTGCAGCGGGGCGCGCCCTGCTCCTGGCCTCTGCTGAGCGGGAGAACTGACGGGAGAGGAAAGGCTTGCGGAGATGAAACCGGGTAGTAAAAAATCAATAAAAGAAACTCGAGCGGCACGCGAAGACGTGCTGGGAATCGGCTTAATCGCGGCTTCGAGTGGACTTACTTAAGCCGTTAGTGGTTTCTTAGTGGACCAGACTCCGCCCCCCCAAGCAAACAAAAACTAAGATGAAGTTTGGGGAGTTATGGTGGGTGGGGTGGCAGAAAGAGCAAGACGCAGGCTCCGTGGCACCCCGCCCTTCCCCAGCTTTCCAGCCGAGGTCAGCGTGTCGAACTGACCCGGTACGCGTTGCTCTGGCCCCTCCCCTCGAGTGCACCATGAATTAAAGACTACGTTGAAAAAAATGGAGCCGGAGGTGCGTTGCTATTGGTCTGAGGATTTCTTAGCGGGCAGTTTTTCCTGCGGCCTGGGCCTTAGTACATGAGAGAGTTGCCGAGGACCCCGGGGCCCCGGTCCACTGCTCCGGGAGAGCTGGTTCCAGAATGAGATTCTGTTGTCGATAATTCACCCCCACCCTTCCCTTCTGCTCCCTTTCGTTTCTTTGTGTTCTGCATGTTCCATAGTTACACAGTTTACTCCTCCTGCAAATGTTGGAGGTTGGAGACAAACCTGGCAAACCTGACGTCCACTGCGCTCCTTTCCTGTCTATTTTGGCAAGAAGAGAAGCAGCAGCTTGGAGCCTCCTTGTGCCTCCAGGTCCTGGCCCGAGCGGGGATTACGGTGTTCTGCCGCCTCTCGCTTCACGGCTCGTCGGGTCGCTGCTCAGTCGCGAAATGTTGGCGACGCTCGCGGCTGCGCAGCGCTTGGCCGGCTCTGGAGCTTTGTCACCTGATCGCAGACGTGGTGTCCGCACGCCACGGCTTCGGAGTGCGGCTCAGCTATCCGCCCCGCGCTCGCCCTCTCCCTTGCAAGCCGGACGCCTCTGCTCCTCGCCTCCCGCTGCGCCTCCCGCCGGCCTCGGGGCTGCCTCCCGGGCTCCTCGCTCCCCGTGGCAGCGGGTGGTGATGGGTGCGACGGTTCTCAGAGACTCTCCTTCCGGCCGGCAGGTTTGCCGAACGCAGCCTGAAGGGCGCAGGGCGAGCAGAGCGTGACCTGTTGTCCGAGGGGCTCGGTGCCCGGGCTGGGGAAGTCAGAGAAGGAAGCAGCCCTGGAGGTAGCACGGAAGACGGGGCGGGTACTCGCGGGCCGTGACGGGCGAGGGGGACAGACGGGGGGGAGGGCGGCTGGGGACGGGGGGGCCGCTCAGCACAGACCTGACGGTGACGTTGTAAGGAGAGGCTGGCAACCCGAAAGCGCTGAGATGTTTCTCTACCGATCGATTGCCTTGCGAAGAGCGGCTCCCGTTCCGGTTGGTGATGTTGCAGAGGGGAGCGGCGTGGGCAGCCAAGTGACCCTGTGCGGGTGCCCAGGCCTCAGAAGGAGCCCCGCGGCTGCCTCAGGGGAATCTTAAATCCAGCTCGGTGCTTGCACAAACCCAAAGTACTGTGAGTGGGATCTTTTAAAACTGGAACTAAACAAATAGGTATCAAGAATGCTAGATAGAACTTCATAGATTATCACCAGATCACTTTCTTCTTAATAAAATCTTAAAGCGGACTGGAAATATGATAATGCATTTTGGTGTCTATGAATTTCTTTCAGTTTTTTTTTTTAACTGAACTCTCGTGTTATGACCAACCTGACATACCAACAACTTGAGTTAATTAGGTTAACGGGAGATTCACCTGCTTCTTGGTATCTATAGTATGTAATCAGTAAACATCCAGATCTCAGCCCTATAAACTTACACCAACTTGAGTTACCAGCCCTTAGGAACTGATTGAGTTAGAAAGTCCAGGGTCCACAGTGTTGTGCTGACAGAATATTGTGCAGAAATTACTTAATTTATCTAAATTACTTTATGATGAGTACACTTCAGGATGGAATCTCACAGTAACGTGGCTCTTACTGAGGCTGAGGTGTCACTCTAATGTTTTTCTTAATTTTCCTCCTCTAACACAGTTCAGTGAAACAAGGTTGTTTTCCCCCCAGTATCTTGCTCATACTGTCTTTCATGAATAATAAGACTAACAATTGCTTCTGTGTGCCAGGCATTGAGGTGTGCTGCATATCACCAGTCCTCCTAACAGTCCCAAGGGCAGGTACTGTTTTACCCCACTGGACACCAGAAGGGCTTATCCAAGTCCCAGACCTGTGAGTTTCCCAGCATGCAGTTCTCCCTGTTACTTGCAAGGCTCTGCTGTGCTCTGTGTCTCTTTCCCAGACCCCTGCGCTGTGTGCTGACAGCTCCGTGGTCTCAGCACAGTTGACAGTTCAGGGACTGTATGTACATGCTAGAGGGGCTGTTGTGTTCATGGCAAAATGGTTGGCAGTACCTTTGGCCTCTTCCCGTTAGAGGCCAAACACAGCCCCTGGCTCCGAACTCAAAGCTGTCCCCACTGCCACATACATGTCCCTGGGAGTTGGCGAGCTACTGTGTTAGTTAAGTAGCTGTACAGAGTCTCTGCGGGTGCCTGGGACTTTCCCCTACATTGTCTCATTAGATTGTTCTAGAGGGCTGTGTTTGGGTGGTGTTACTACTCTTACTGTTATAAGTTTAAATAAGGCTTGCCGGGCGTGGTGGCTCACGCCTGTCATCCCAGCACTCGGGAGGCAGAGGCAGGCGGATTGCTGAGTTCGAGGCTTGCCTGGGCTACACAGTGAGCTCAGGGCCAGCTTGAACTACAAAGCGAGACCCTGTCTCAAAAAAAAAAAAAATAAAAAGTTTAAGGCTTAGGGAAAGAGCTGAGTCAAAGAACTTAGCTACTTTTTCTCTGCTAATTTACCAGCCATGACCAGTTACATACCAATCATGCTAAAATGTTTTCCCACTGGAAAATTGGTGATAACAGCCCATCACAAAGAGCTCTTGCGGGCATTTGGCATAAGGTATGTATGTATAAATGACCATCAAGAGAGGTTGTTAGCCGGGTGTGGTGGCTCATGCCTGTCATCCCAGCACTCGGGAGGCAGACAGGAAGATTGCTGAGTTCAAGGCTTGCCTGGGCTCCATAGTGAGCTCAGAGCCAGCCTGAACTACAAAGTGAGACCCTGTCTCAAAAAAAAAAAAAAAAAAGTTGTTATTTGATACCAGTTAGCAAAGGCTTGGTGTTGCCTTAAGTCTTCATGACATCTCATTACCCAGGATGCTAAGGGTGTGTGTTGGGCTTCCATGTGGCACCCCAATCCCCTATCTGACTGTTGTCTGCACATTGCCTTCCAGTCTGAATGTAACTGTGTCTGGCCATGCCACCTGTTTTAGCACAGTAAGTAGTGACCATTAACACTAACTGCTAAGGGCTGAGTGAATTGTTTCCTCTCCTATGACGACGAGTTAGACTGTGTTCCTATGTCTCATTGGCCATCTCACTATCTACAAATAATTATGTTTAAGTGCAATAGTAGGTCTTTTTTGGGACCAGGAATATAATATGTCTCCTCCAGGTGTGGTGGGGGAACACTTGTAGTCCTAGCACTACAGAGGCTGAGACAGGACGATCACTGTGAGTTTGAGGCCACCTGGGCTCCATAGTGAGTTAAAGAAAAGGAAAAATACAGTATGTCTCTAACTGCATGCCTTTGGACTAGAACCCTAAATCTGATTGGTAATAGTAATTATACTCTTGGGATACATATTTGTGGTTTGCTTCTCAGCTGGGTATTTCTTGGTCCCTGGAATGTATTTTTTTTTTTTTTTTGAGACAGGGTCTCGCTTTGTAGTTCAGGCTGGCCCTGAGCTCACTATGGTGCCCAGGCAAGCCGCCGTGAACTCAGCAATCCTCCTGTCTCTGCCTCCCGAGCGCTGGGATGACAGGCGTGAGCCACCATGTCCGGCACTGTGGTATGTGGTGTTGATTGCTGGTGGGCGTGAGTCTCCACGCCCAGCATTCTATGTGGTTACCGGGGATCCAACTCAGGACCTTGCGCTTGCAAGGCAGGCGCCAGAACCACTGAGCTAACCGTCCTGGAATGTATTTTAATGTCTTCCTCTGAATGACCGAAACCTTTGCCCCTTCCTTTCAAGTTTTCACCTACATTTCCTTTAGCAGGCGGTCCTGGCCAGAGGGAAAGCACCCGTTGTAATACCCCTCTTTCTGCCCCTCCCGCACGAATTACGTTCCAGGGCTCAGGCTCCTCCGGCCCTTTCTACCTTATGAGGTTAACGTACTGACCCATCTATTCCCTTTCCTCTGTCTTCAGTGGAATCCTCTCTCATCCTAGAAAAACATCTTAAGCATGATGGAAAAAAGGGTTAAGAACGATGAGGAATAAAGAACTGAGTGACTCTCTCAAACCTGTTTTGCTTGCTGGGTCTCACTCTGTCTTCTTTAGTCTTTCAGAAAAAGAATCATTTTCTTGTCTCTGATTTGTCTGCTATTTCAAGCTCTAGGGAATCAACCCTTGCAGTTTCCTGAGCCCTGAGACTCTGGCAGCTGTGGCACTGAAAGTTGCTGAGGAAATCACAAGAAACCCCACAGTTACAGCAAACTCCATCTGCCCCCCCTTTCCTGGGAATTACTCACACCAGAGCCCTGACTGACAACACGGAGTCTTCAGGCTTAAGTTGTCTTAGCTTTTGTGTTGCATTCAAACATTTGGACTTTGTTTTCCTGAAACTCATCTTTGGGTTGGTGGAGCCTCATTTTTTTTTGGTTTTCTCCCATGCTTCCTTTCTTTGCTCAAACCCTCTGCATCAGTGTGCCCCAAGTCTCCCTCCCACCCTTCCTTTGCTCCCCACATTCTTTCTGGCTGATTCTGGCTTGTCCCAAGGCTTCAGCAATTCTGAATGCGCTGCTAGCACAAGCCACCTGTGTACATGCAGCTTCCACCTCCTTCCTCCACCCTAGACCCATTAACACACATGTTCCTTAGTGTCTCCTGGTGAGCTCGTACAGTCCTCCAACTTCACGTTCAGAATAAAACATGCAGTGCAGCCATCGTCAGTTTAGCCACATTATTTCTTGTAGCCTGTCCCATCCTGTCCGAATGTCAGCAAGGGCTTTTACTACCTTATAAGTCAACCAGTGCCAAATATTTTTATTTACGACTCTGAGAAGAGCTTCATCTGACATTATTTGCCAGTATATCCACACCTGGGCCGGGTATTTAACTCAGTGGTTTTGCTAGCTGCCTCTCAAGAACAAGGTCATGAGTTTGATCCCTGGTACTGCAGAAAAAAACGATGCATATTGTTTGGGCCAAGATTTAGCTCAGTGCTTTGCAAGTGTAGGGTTGTTCATGTGATCCCAGTACTGAAAAAAATCCATGCCCACATGTATACAAATCCATATTTATACAAACATACTCTTGGTGAAGAATTAAACTATTAGTTTATTATTTGTATTAATATTTAATCCTTCAAAATATAGTTGATTTTTTCAAAGGAAAGGAGCTATGTGATATATTACTGCTTTATTCATAAGCCCCAGGTATTTTCCATTAGGTTTATTTCATGGCTCCTGAGGGAGTTAGGCTGACAGTTGGGAAGGTAGTGTTCTAAGCGGTTCTTGCCTGTGCCAGTGTAGAAGCCAGTGCTGCTTTCTTGCAGGAGGCTGCTCCCCTAACCCACTCTGACTGCCCCCTAATGCCTCCAGGTCTTGGGACTCACTCCTCTCGTTCACTCTCTCTCTGGCTCTCGGAGATGGTGTTCCTGAAGAGCAACCCTCGTACTGCCACTTCCTTGCTTCAAATTCTGTTATGGCTCCCCATCTCTTCCAGGGTAAAAGTTCAGGTTTTACTTTTAGATGTACCTCCCACCTCTCTAGTCTCACCCACCTCTCCAGGAAGGCTTAAGCCTAAGAAATTGCCTAGTAATTGGAGGTGTTTGAATGCTTCATGTCTACATCCGTCCTAGGAATTTTCTTGTCTTCCATCTCTGTCTGGGATGCACTGTCCCATCTTCTCTGCTAGCTAATTTCCACTAACCGTACCCTTCTCAGTGCAAGGGCTCTTTTGTTTTTTAAATTTTCTGGGTCTGTCACGCACCTGTGCTCTGAACTCCACAAAAGTCCAAGATCCCGGGATCATCTTGCAGGAGCTCTTACAGTGTCACCGTCCTTATTCTTCTGTTTCCCTTTCCTGGGGACAGGTGCGTTTCTGTCAGTTTCTGGAATCCTGCAAAGCTGCGTACTTCTGGGTGAATTTTATGAGGTGTTACAGTGTGAAAATGAACTTCCTGGTTATTCGTTCATTTGTGCCTTGCCCCAACTTTGTCAGATATACCATATACTCTTCAGCTGTTGTGTAAAGAGAGCCCTTTTCTATGGGAACTCTGCTTACAGAAGAAATGACTTGTATGGCAAGAATAATCATACTTAATAATTTTTATGGAACCAAAGGGCAGTTCCTCTGCCAGCAGCAGCATATTTGTTAACGGGCAGAGAGAGAGATTCATGACATGCTTTAATCATTGGCTGTGGCAGCAAAGGTGACCAGCACATTCCTTTCTGAGACCAACAAACTAGAAGCCCTTCCTACAGCGAGTTTACAGGTGACTCAGGCATTTAAAACACATGCATGTGAAAATTGTTTTTTTATCATTGTCAACATGAAAGTGAAACATATATAAGAATATTATCTGAGAGATGTTACCAAGTATTTGAGAGTTTGGTTGTTAGGTGAATGATATGGGCGGTTTATTTCATTTTCAAAAGATAATATTTCTGGAAACGTACGCCAAGTTAAAGCATACTGATTTTCTCACAGAATATGAAGGAGAGAGAATAAATATGTGGCTAGATTTCTGCCAAAGGGAATCTGTTTTTTTCCAAAATGTATTGCCTGTAATAAATACTGTGGGTTGAGTTGCGTCCCCCTCAAAAGATGTGAAAGACTATAACGGGGTGTGAGCCTATTTGAAAATAAGGTCTGTAGAGAGACAATCGAGTTAAAATGAGGTCATCAAGGTAGAAGCTAATGCAATATGACGGGTGTACTTTTAAAAGGAGGAGAGTTGGACGTGCCCACAATGGGAGGACAGTGTGAGGAGGAGGAGGGAGAAGCAGCCATGTGGCCGGAGTGAGGCAGCCTGGGGCTTGCTGGCGAGCACCACGCTAAAACGACAAGGGTGGATTCTCTAGGCTGCCAGGAAGAGCACAGCTGATGCTGCCCCTTAGTTTTAGGCTTTTAGCTTCTGGAACCGTGAGACAGATTCTCTCAAGTTGTAGGTATGCGGATAGTGCTGCTGTGCGAGACTAAAAAGTGTAGCCAGACAATGTAGATCATAGGTAGAAACAAAACCTACTTACTGTACATACAAAATTTCGTGCGCTTTACGACTAATAAAACCATAACAATTTATTTTACTCTGTCTCGGGGACTACCACAGATAAGAGAAATCTGAAAGTTGTGAGATTCAAAATAAAGTCATTCGTGTCAAAACACAGAAACAAAAAACCCCACACACTCACAAAAGGTAGAGTCAAAGCCAAAGGTTGCGCAGGAAGGGTCGTCCTACATGACTGACTGCTTGATAGCAGCTACCATTATAAGACTGTCAGAGCTACAAATTCACACAGGGGCCAACATGATCTCATATAAGAAGTGCGTCTCCGGAGACATCTCCCCAGCAACAGTGTGCTCAACCTGGGGCTGACACTGGGGCCAGGGCTTATTGTCTGAAAATGTTAGTCACTTTCCTCATGTTTGTCTTTTTTTTTTGCTTTTTGGAGACAGGGTCTTGCTTTGTAGTTCAGGCTGGCCCTGAGCTCACTATGGTGCCCAGGCAAGCCGCTGCGAACTCAGCGGTCCTCCCGTCTCTGCCTCCCGAGTGCTGGGATGACAGGCGTGAGCCACCACGCCCAGCATTATATGTGGTCACCGGGGATCGAACTCAGGTCCTTACGCTTGCGAGGCAGGCGCCGGAACCACTGAGCTAAACCCTCCGGCCCCCTCATGTTTGTCTTTAAAAGCTCCCTTTGCCCTAACCTCTTTGAATATGCTCATAGTCTCCTATGGCATGCACACTGTCGTTATGATCTCTGAGATTCCCAGATAAATATCGGTATTCTTCAGAGACTCTGGTTTCTTGATTGTTGTAGAGTGTCCCAGGAAAGGGCTCTGTACAGGTGCGACGAGACGCTTCGAACCCGCCTGCAGTCTCCGAGACGGACCCTCGCCGGCAGAGGGCTCTAGAGGGCAGACAGCTCTGGGGCTCCCGCCTGGCCGAGTCTGGAGCTGGCGGCCGTGAGGCCCTCCGAGGCTGTTGTGCAGTCGCAGCACATCCAGCCCCTTTCAGCTGGAAGGCCTTGGCGTTTGGGCCAGGGAGAACCTCCCCTGAGAGCGCGTGGAGTGTCCACCCTCAGGGCTGGACTGAGGCGGAGAGCGGGTACTCGTCTCCTTGCTTTGACAGGCAGCCTTTCTTCTGCCCTCCTTGGTGGGCGCCTGACCCCGGTTGCTGCCCTAGTCCCGCTCACGTACACCCGGGAAAGGGCAGCCTCCGAAGTGAATCCCGGCTCCGTGTGGCGGGCGCTGGAGAGAGGGCAGACGGGAGGTCCCGGGAACACAGACCCCGGGTGTGCCGCGGGGGGCTGCAGGGGGCGCTAGGGAGCGGCAGCGTCTCTGTTTTGCACATTCCGCGTGAGCCGCTTACGGAGGCCAGTTCTCCATGGAGGGCTGCGAACCGGATGTCGAGAAGGAGGGATGAAGACATGTGCGTGGTGCGCAGTGACGGTGCCAGGGCGCGGGCGTGTGTGCTGTGGAGGGAGCAGGAGGGCACAGTGAGCGTGTGCAGACATTTGAGGAGGCCCAGGGTTTGCCCGTCGCGAGGCAAAAACCACTCGGCCCTTCTGCCACCACACCGGATGTTAATCTAATGCGGTACTTCTGCCACTTGAATATGAATGTAGTTCCATTTATCGCCCTCATCTTAGCGAAAAGCCATTTTTCCATCTGGCATTGACTTAGTGCCACAGAACAGATCCAGCGCTGGAGGACTGACACAGGCTGTCCAAACTCGGAAGCTCTTCCAGTTTACAAACCAGAAGAGATCTTGGAATTACACAGAGAGAAACAAATCACTTCACACCCGACCAAGATCTGTCCACCTCAGCAGGTGCCATCCAGAGCGGCACTCCCCGAGTGGGACTGGATCTGGAGAAGTTCTACCTCGTGTGTGAATTCACAGCTACGACCGGGTGTCTTTTCTATTCAGTTAAATACTCAGAAACCTCCCACCTTAGCTTTGTAAAGCCTCCCCCCACCATGCATTCCTTTTGCCAGAGTGTCGGAACTTTGGAAACTCAAACAGCTCTGAAAATCAGTATAGTCCAATAAAGGAAATTAGACTGGTTTTGACATTCAAGTGAGTGTAGAACTGGAGCCTGACAAATGTATACCATCACAATCATGCCTAAGATCGCATAGATTATGTGAGTGTGCAACATGATACAGGAAGATCAAAATCCAGTGCATGATTGCTTTATTTACCACCAGGTGTGTACTCAAGGAACACGGTACATGTTAAACATTTTTTTTTTTTTTTACTTATGTGAAGGAAATTTATAGCTGGCAATGGCCATAGGGTCATGGAAAAGTGGTGCTGCAAGTCTTACCCAGCAGGACAGACCTGCTGGTGGTGCAGTTTCCTGCTTCCTGCCGAGGTCCCAGGTGCATTGTGGGAAGATGGCCTTCTGCGGGACTAGGCCCTGGAGCACTGGGTCAGGACTGATTCTGAGAACTCTGGGACCCTCTTCTCTTTCTGGGAGCTACTTCAGTCATCATCTTTTCCTTGGAAGTTCTTTATCCTATGGGTCTCCTTTACCCTAAAAGATCACAATTTGTTTCCTGTTTCTGAAAATCCGTGTCTAGCTTGTAGCTTCCTCAGTAGGCAAGTGTTTCCTGTGTGTCAGTGGAGGCTGCTGTGAGTGGCCCTGGCTACATGGGTACCCAAGTTTGAATATTGAGGGGGGAATCTTTGGAATCATGGGTTGACAGAGGGCTTTACTCTTAGCTGTATATTTATGAGCAGGTTACTAAACCAGAGCTTCCATTTTCTTTTCTGGAAAATGTCAGAATGATGCCTCACAGGGCTGTGTCTGCTTAGATGACAGATAAAGCTCCCAGATCCTCTTTAATTGTAACTATTATTGGTACCATTCATGCTCCAAGAGGCCTTTTAGCAGAGAGTTAAAGAGCCTTGAACTTCCCAGTCCCTCCCATCTGCATCTAGAATACAAGAGCTCTAGATGCTGTGGGGTTTGTACCTGAGGGTTTAGAGGGTCGCGGGGAGCTGGCACACCGAAGGCGCCCCGCCCTTCCACAGTGGCTTGGAGTCCGGGACTACCCGGCCCCTTCACGTAAACTGGTTCGTAAGGGAGCCAGGCGGAGTGATTCTTTACCCTAGAGGACTCAACAGACCTCACACGAAGGGTTGAAGCAACCAGGCGGGAGCAGTGCATCTTCCCGGCATGCTCAGTGTCTGGCCCTTCCGGACGGAGCAGCCTGGCTGGGAGGCCTGACGTGGGTGGTCCGCAGGTCCCAGGCTCTCTGCGTGCTGGCTGCTGAGTGCTGCTCAGAATGCCCCACCTTCGTCAGTCCTGCCGTGTGAGGGCGGGATTTCAGCACACGGCAGGCAATTAAGCGTCCCGGAGAAACTCAGGATACGTTGGAACAGGGGCCCAGAACTGGGACAGAGTCTGACTCCCGCGGGCACAGCCCGAGTCGTGCGTCGCCGCCGGAATCTCGCAGGAAAAGCCGTTCTCGCCACACAGTGGCTGGGCAAACAGGAAGCGCTGCAGCGCGACCGGAATCCCCGTCCTCCTGGGCCTGCGCGGGCTGTGAGGCAGGTCCACTCCCGTTCGCTGCCCCACGCCCCACGCCACCGCCCGGGGGCGCTCGAGCAGGGGTCCTCCGTGCGGGGCCGCGGCGGGTACAGACTCACAGCCAGCTGGCCTGCCTTGCGTTCCTGCCTTTGCCCGCTGACGTCCTCCGGGAGCGATCCTGAAGCCCCTCTGTGCCTGTTTTCCTTTCTGGAAGAAAAATAACAACAGTCCTATCCTTTCCAGAGTTGGAATGAAGGCTGCAAGTCACATACGAATTTTTGGCCAAGGTCAGACCCTGAGCTGGGTTCCAGGGCCTGCTAAGCATCCTCATTTCTAAGTCCTGGCTGTGAGCGCTTGGCCGCGCGCTGGAGCCAGGAGGGTCACGGAATGCCAGTTCTGAGCAAGCGTTCTCATCTGTGTAATGGGATTGGAGGAGCTGCCACAAGGTGGTTGTGAGGGGCCCTGAGGCACAGCCTCCAGCCTAGGGTTTGCACATGGAAGACATTGTAATTATCACCGGGAACTGCAAATCACATAGTTGCTAAAATCCTCTTTAGCAGGTAATTTATTTCGGCTTCTTCTGGAGTCTCAGTAAGACCCAAGTGTTCTAGTTTAACTCTGCACCTGACTGCGTGCTAACACTTGAAACTGATTTCTAAGTTTCTGGTACTTCTTTCGAGTGGTATTTTCATTGCCTTGTAGCTAAGGTGAAACTGTGAACCACAAGAGAGACCACGGACACTTCGAACTGGATTTTACCTTGGGCGGTGGTCGTGCGCGTGAGTGTGTGTGGGGAGGGAGGACCCCGCACAGACACACGCCCAGCCTTGGCCGCGGCCTGTGTGGCTGGGCTGCTGGCAAAGCAACTCCTGAGGGGCGCTGGCCTGTCTTGCGCATTTCCTGTAGATGTCTTGGAGATCCGCTTGCAGGCGTGCGCTTTTTCCTTACTCTGTTACCACTTGTGTTTGCTTTCTTTATTCATGTGGTGGCCCATGTCTGCCACTACAGCATATGAAAAAAAGAGTTGAGAAAATGATGTTTTTCTAAAAATCTGAAAACAATGTAAATATTCATACTCTGTGACAGCGCGTACGGAAACTCAGCCTGTTGGTTCAGTGATGCTGCTTGGCATTAAGATTAAAAACCTAATCTTAGGGCCAGAGATTTAGCTCAGTGGTTCCGGCGCCGGCCTTTCAAGTGCAAGGTCCTGAGTTTGATCCCGGTGACCACATACAATGCTGGGCGTGGAGACTCACGCCCACCAGCCATCAATACCACATACCACAGAGCCGGGCATGGTGGCTCACGCCTGTCATCCCAGCACTCAGGAGGCAGAGGCAGGAGGACTGCTGAGTTCCAGGCTTGCCTGGGCTACATAGTGAGCTCAGGGCCAGGCTGAACTACAAAACCAGACCCTGTCTCAAAAAAAAAAACAAAAAACAAACAAAAACAAAAACAAACCACCCTAATCGTAAGAGGAAATCAGGAGCTATACGGATGGGCTTCATGCTGCCCAAATGGGTAGAGTGCTTATGCCTCTTGCATTGTCGGTTTCTTTTTCTCTTAACTTTTAGTATTCGCAAATTTTTCTCTCTGTATAATGAATACAATGATGCAATTATGTGTCTTGCTTATGTAAGTCCCGGGAGGAAAAAGGAGTCAAAGCACAAAGTAAGATTCTAATCACAGAAGCGTGCACAAAGCGACTTGCCTTGGGCCTCGGCGAGCTGCCCGACGTTCCTCACAGGTGGTTGGGGGCACATAATGGCTAGTGCCAGTTGGGTTATCACGGGGACCAAAGTAGATGGTTTATGAGGCAGTTTGGAGAAGGAGGAAATGGGTGTTAAAGTAGCTTCATATTATTTATTTTTTTAATTGAATTTTTATGGGTACATTGTATATATAGCTCACAATCACTCTCAACGTTGGGGAATTTGTACCAGTATATGACACGAGTTAATTCTCATTCTTACCCGTATCCCTACCTGCCCCCCACCCCACCCGCTTTATACATGTGCTTTCTTTTCCTTTTCAAATCCCTATTATTCATTTTCCAGCCAAAAGACAGAGGTAGTGCGAGGCCACGTCCCAGTGAGGATTCCCGGCGGAAGCCAGGCTCAGCCCCGGCCTCAGCGTCCCAGCGTCCCGCGCGCTCGCCACGCCCTGCCGCACGCTGACTTCCGTTTTCTCTCAGGCGCCCTCTTCCCGAGGTGCCGGCGGCCCGGACCCATTCTGTGGGTAAACCGGGAAGAATGGGGCCGTTTACATCTCTGCTCAGATGACTGGAAAATCCTTGGAGCCTGCTCCATTACGAAGCATCTCAGGACTAAAATTCTGGGGACTCCACGGCCCTAAGGAGCCATCTGGTGGCAGCGCGTGACCATGACGCCTTCATGGCACCGCGGGAAATGGATGTTGGTTTTTTTTTTCCTCTTGGTGCTAAAGTTGGGTCTTTCCAGCAACCACAGGCAGAGATTGCTGTAGCTGCCATACTTTTCTACTTCCAACCCTAGACTGCAGAGTGAAGTTAAATAAAGACTGCGGAGGTCTGCAGAGCTACTGTAGCCTACGGTTTTCACCTTCAGCTCCTGCCTTGAGGTAGGTAACGCTTCACGACTGAATCCAGGTAATGGTACCTAGGTGGAAGGCACACCTTGCTTACAGGTCTGACCTGTGCAAGCTTCCGCACCGAACCTTCCCATTGGTAATCCACTTCCTGAAGAGGAGTGAACCTTATGAGCACATCAGAAGTGACTTGTTTCTTTCTAATTTGACAAAATACCCTAAGGTTGAAAAATGCAACATAAAACACTACCTCTTCTGTGAGAACTCTGACAACAAACCGGTTAATAAGTGTAACTGATTCAAGAATGGCTTAAGGCCATTTGAGGTACAAAAATCTTCAAATGCACTAACATATTGGAGTTCAAACATAAAATTGATGGTTACTTCATCAAATTTAACAACATTCTAAAGTTTACATGACATGATCTATCATCATTTGTGAAGATGAAAAAAACTTTCTTAAGCCATGAAGGAAAAAAATGTGATGAGTGAATTACTTTTCTATTCTTTCTATAACAATAATATTGCAGGTAGAGGCCATGTAGTCAAAAGTGGAGGGGAAACCATAGAACAATTGTAAATATGTGTTTACTCGAGAACCTAAAAACAAAGTATGAGCAGAGCTGGATTCTTATTTGGAGACTCAAGGTGAGGGGGAGGGTCCACGTCCAAGCTCACTCGGACTGGTGGAATTCCAGTTTTTGTCTTGTAGGACTGAGATCTGCCTTTTTTGGCTGAGTGTAAGCCAAGCTAAGAAACGCTTGATGGTCCTGGAAGTGGCTGCTCTTCTTGTCATGTGACCTCTCTGTCCAAAGGGCACAATGTCACACCATGCCCATCTCATCATCTGAATCTTTCTGACTTCTCTTCCTTCTTTTCTTTTTCCAGGTGGAGAAAGTTCTTTGCTGTTAAATGCTTGTGTGGTGGGAGCAGACCCACCAGGCAGTCTCTCTTTTCAAAAGCCATCAGGGCAGTATGACATAGCTCAGTCACAGGGATGATAGTTCACCACACTTAGAGGTGCTGACACTATGGTGTGACTCATGAGGCCATCAGTCGAAATTCTGTGTCCCATAAGCTGCGTTTCCTGTTAGTGACCCTATTTTCGGCTCCTGCTGTGCTTCGTTCTGCTCAGTCTCTTCTCTGATTTCCTCCTGCTGGGGGTAGTACTGCTTTTTGCTGCTGCTCGTGCCTGGGTCTGCACCACCCATCACTGATTTCTTCACCTCTTCCCACATAGCTGCATCTAGTGTTTTTGTAAAGCTTTCTTCATTTTCTCCTTTGAGCAAGTCATCTCTTTTTTGCTGAAGCTTTGACTGATGCATCTGGAAAAATATATTTGGCAAGTAGCCATAATTTTGTTGTTCTTAAATTTTGAGAAGACATTAGATTTAAATTTGTTATCTAACATGAGAAGGGAAGGTATTTTGCAGGTATGGCCTCTGGGAATGAGAATGAATTGTCTCACCCACATCAAGAATGGAATCTGGTAATTATATTACTGTGATTCAGACAAAAAGCAGGGGATGGGCTTAGATTTCTTTCGTGCAAAATGTGACAATATCATTTGCCAGTTGTGTGGATGCTTCATCTCTCTAACCTTCAGGGTCTCCATCTGAAAAATAAGGGCAACGAAACATTAAACTGCATTACTGGGAGAAGCGTGTGAGTCAGTGCATGTAAAGCACTTTACAGTGCCTGCCGCATCCTAAGCACTGGTTGATGG
>PVIC010009554.1:35032-45589 GCA_004025085.1 Thryonomys swinderianus
TTTTTTTTTTTTTTTGTTGCGGTACTGGGGATTGAACTCTGGCCCTTGTGCTTCCAAGGTAGGTGCGGTACCACTTGAGCTGAATCCCCAGCCCTCCTTTTATTAACATTAATTTTTTCTTTCTTCATTATTTATCCCTAAGCCCCATTAGCCTTTGAATATTTACTATTTCACAATATCAATCATGCATTCTAGAATACATTTATAATTTCAGTTTCTTATATCAGAGAAAATATATAATATTTGCACATCTGTGACCTATTTATTTCACTTATGAGGATGTCCTGAAGGTACGTCCATTTGGGTATACATGATTCAATCTCATCATTCTTTGTGGCTGAGTAATACTCCATTTTAGAAAAAACCCACATTTTCTTTATCTAGTCTAGAGTTGATGAGCATTTGAGTTCTTCCCAAAATTTAGCTATTACAAACTGAGCTGCTATAAACATGGGTATACATATGTCACTGTGATAGGAATCTTGTAATTCTTTCATATATATCCCTAGCAGGGGAATAGCAGGGTCAAATGAATCCTCTAATCCTAGTTTTTTGAGCAATCTCCACACTGATCTCCATAATGGTTGCACTGTTCTACATTCCCACCAGGAGCGGAGAAGGGTTCCTTTTCCTCCACAACCTCGCCAGCATTTGTTGCTGGCTAGTTTCGAGATGGCAGCCATTCTTTGTGGAGCGAGATGAAATCTCAGAGTTGTTTTCATCTGCATCTCTCGAATGGCCAGTGATGTTGAGCATTTCTTCATGTACTTCTTAGCTGCTTTTACTTCTTCCTCTGAAAAGTGTCTCTTCATTTCAGATGCCCATGTTTGAACTGGGTCTTTAAATTTGGGGGAACTGATTTTTTAAGCTCTTTATATATTCTAGGTAGCAGCCCTTTGTCTGAGGAATTATTGGTAAAGATTTTTTCCCATATTGGTTGGTTGCCTCTTTGTTCTGCTGATAGTTTCTTTTGCCATGCGGAAGATTTTTAATAGAAAGAGATCGCATTTGTTGATTTCTTCTGATAGTTCTCATGCTATAGAGGTTTTGTTCATAAAGTCTTTCCCTAAGCCGATGTCTCCAAGAGTTTTACCTAACCTGTTTTGCAGCAGGTTTAGTGTTTGTGTTTTAATATTTAGGTCTCTCATCCACTTTGATTTTAGTTTAGCACATGGTGAAAGAGACAGATCTATCTTCAGTCTCTGGCAGGTTGAAACCCAGTTTTTCCAGCATCATTTGTTAGAGGCCATCTTTCTTCCGTTGAGGATGTTTGGCTCCTTTGTCAAAGATGAGGTGGCTTAGTGTATCTGGCATTGTTTCTGGATCTTCTGATCGATTCTACTGATCCTCAGGTCTGTTTCTTCACCAGTACTATGCTGTTTTTATCACAGTGGCTTTGTAGTAAAGTTTCAAGTTGGGGAAGGTGATACCCCCTGTCATGTCCTTGTTTCCTAGAATTGCTTTTGCTATTCTAGGTCTCTTGTGGCTCCAGATGAATTTTTGCATGTTTTCCTTTGGATCCATGAAATATGAGCTGGGATTTCAATTGGGATTGCATTGAATCTATATAGAAGTTGTGGGAGTGAAGCCATTTTCATGATGTTGGTTCTTCCCAGGAACAAGGGATCTCTTTCCATTTTCTGATATCCTCTTCAATCTCCTTTTTCAGAATGTTGTAGTTTTCAGAATAGAGGTCCTTTACCTCCTTTGTTAGTTTGACTCCTAGACATTTCATTTTTCTGGATGCTATTGTAAAAGGGACTGAGTCCACAATTTCTTTCTCTATCAGTTATTTGTGTATAAAAATGTGATTGATGCATTGATCTTGTATCCAGCTATGCTACTAAATTTGGTGATTAAATCTAGCAGTTGTTTGGTGGAGTTTTTAGGGTCTTCTAGATAGAGTATCATGTCATCAGCAAATAATGACAGTTTAACTTCTTCTTTTCCTATCTTTATTCCTTTTATTTCTTTCAATTGTCTAATTGCAATGGCTAGTATTTCTAGCATTGTATTGAACAGGAGTGGTGGCAGTAGACATCCTTGTTTTGTTCCTGATCTTAGTGTGAAAGATTTCAGTTTTTGACCATTTAGGATGATGCTGGCTGTTGGTTTCTCATAAATAGCTTTTATTAGGTTGAGATACAGTTCATCTGTTCTGAGTTTCTATAGGGTTTTGATCATGAATGGGTGTTGGATTTTGTCAGATGCTTTCTCTGCATCTATTGAGATGACCATCGGTTTTTTTTTTTTTTTTGCTTTTTGAGACAGGGTCTCGCTTTTGTAGTTCAGGCTGTCCCTGAGCTCACTATGGTGCCCAGGCAAGCCGCCGCGAACTCAGCAATCCTCCTGTCTCTGCCTCCCGAGTGCTGGGATGACAGGCGTGAGCCACCACGTCCGGCATTGTGGTATGCGGTATTGATTGTTGGTGGGCGTGAGTCTCCACACCCAGCATTATATGTGGTTACCGGGGATCGAACTCAGGACCTTGCGCTTGCGAGGCAGGCGCCGGAACTACTGAGCTAACCCTCCGGCCCGACCATCGGGTTTTTGTCTTTGAGTCTGTTAATATAGTGAGTAGTGTTCATTGATTTACATATGTTGAACCATCCTTGCATCCCTGGGATGAATCCAACTTGGTCAGGGTGTATGATCTTCTTGATAATTCTCTGTATTCTGTTTGCTAGTATCTTGTTGAGGATTTTTGCATCAGTGTTCATTAGGAAGATTGGCCTGTATTTCGGGTTTGTTCTTTTTCTCCTTTTGGAATCTAGGAAATGGTTGCTTCTAGGAATGAATTTGAGAGTACCTGCTTCCCTTTCAATTTCATTAAAGAGTTTGAGAAGTAGTGGTATTAACTCTTCTTTGAAAGTTTTGTAGAATTCAGCGGTAAAGCCATTAGGACCAGGACTTTTCTTTGTCGGTAGATGTTTTTTTATTGAATGTTAAATTTCACAAATTGATATTGGTGTATTTCACATTTTTATATGCTCTCCATTCAGCTTTGGAAGTTCATATGTATCTAGGAAACTTTCCATTTCTTCTACATTTTCCATCTTATCAGAATACAAATTTTCAAAGTACATGTTAATTATCCGCTGGACTTCCATTGGATCAGTGGTGATTTCCCCTTTTTCATTCCTGATAGCATGGATTTGAGCCTTTTCCTTGCTTTGTTTGATAAAGGTTGGCTAGGGGGTCCATCAATTTTGTTAATCTTTTCAAAGAACCAGCTCTTGGATTTGTTGATTTTTTTTGTATGGTTCTCTTAGTCTCCATTGAATTAATTTCTGCCCTGATCCTTATAGTTTCCTCCCTAGTATGAGCTTTGGGTTTGTTTTGCTCATCTTTTTCTAGTAGCTTGAGCTTTAGTGGTTTATTTGAGCTTGCTGTGTTTTTCTGGTGTAGGCATTTACTGCTATGAATTTCCCTCATAGAACAGCTATCATTGTATCCCATAAATTCCTGTAAGTTGTACTGGGATTATTGTTTAATTGTAGAAAACGTTCAGTTTCTTTCCTAATTTCCTCTGTGATCCATCGATTGGTTAGCAGAGTATTATTCAATTTCCATGTATTTGTGACCATCTTGGGATTTCTTTTGCTATTCAACTCCAATTTCAAGGCATTATGGTTTGACAGTATACAGGGGATAACTTCAATTCCTTTGCACTTACTTAAAGATGTTCTATGAACTAGTATGTGGTCTGTTTTGGAAAATGATCCATGAGCAGCTGAGAAGAATGTGTACTCTGATTTTGTTGGGTGAAATACTCTGTAGGCATCTATTGAGTCCATTTGTTCAAAGGTTTGGTTCAGTTCAAGTATTTCATTATTGATTTTTTGTACAGTTGGTCTGTCTAGTTGTGACAGTGGGGTATTAAAGTCACCAACTACTATTGTATTGTGCTTATCAGAGTTTTCAAATCTGTTCATATTTGTTTTATATAGTTGGGTGTGTTGGAATTTGGTGCATAAATTTTTATGAATGTCATTTCTCTCTCTCTCGGATTATTCCCTGTACAATGATGTAGTGTCCTTCTTTGTCTCTCTTAATCAATTTTGGCTTCAAATGTATTATGTCTGCAAATAAGATAGCCATGCCTGCTTTTTTGCAGTTTCCTGTCACGTGGAGAATTGTATTCCATCCTTTTAGTTTCAGTCTGTGGCTTTCTTTCTGAATTAGGTGTGTTTCTTGTATGCAGCATATTGTAGGATCTTGTTTCTTAATCCATTCTGCCAATCTGTGTCTTTTACTTGGCCCATTGAGGCCGTTAACATTAATGGCTATGACTGATATGGCCTGATTTATACCTGCCGTGGTGTTATCCTATTCTTGGCTCTTTTTTCTTTGCTTTTCCCCTTTCCATTCAGTTTCATGTCTTGCTCACTAAATTCACTCTGCAAGGTCTCATGAATTTGTGACCTTCATTGTTTTTCTCCAAGATATTCTTTAGAACATTTTAGAGTGCCGGTTTTGTGGTTAAGAAGTTCTTCAGGTGTTCTTTGTCATGAAGGTATCTTATTTCTCCATCTGTCCTTATGATATGATTCTTGTAGTTCCTTCGAGTATATGCCTAGCAGGGGAATAGCAGGGTCGAATGGGACCTCTAGCCTAGTGTTCTAAAGAATCTCCACCTGAGGAGCTTCTTAAACTGAGCCACCGAAAGGAGAATC
Source organism: Thryonomys swinderianus (assembly GCA_004025085.1). Lineage (NCBI taxonomy): Eukaryota > Metazoa > Chordata > Mammalia > Rodentia > Thryonomyidae > Thryonomys > Thryonomys swinderianus. The sequence goes on from PVIC010009554.1 coordinate 39,709, forward strand.
AGAACTTACCATGTGAGTCTGGGCCCCGGGGGCGTGGGTGACACAGTCTGGGAGTATGGTGCAGCAGGTGTGTGAAGGTCAGACACTGATGAGCAGAACTGAACAGTTCAGTGAAGGAAGTGGCAAGGGTCTGGGAGAGGTGGGAGATGGTACAGCTTCTTTTTCCACCTCCGCCATGGCTTTTGTCATGGATGCAGAGTCACTGAAGGTGTCCAGCGGTATTGCATGCAGTCTTGTGCCTGGAATCCACAGAGGCTTAACTATTCGTGGACAAATGAGTAAAAATTACGCAGGATTTTTCAGTGTAAAGCATGTCAGTGAGATACTATCTGAGATGGATGCTTGTATCTGTTTAGCAACTTGGTCTAAACAAAGGTAGCTATTCATGTGTATATATATATATGAATATATATGTGCATCATAAGGGTGAAGTGTGCACATTGTAAGAATAGTCAATTACTAAAGAAAGACAGGTAGTGAAAATGGAAGGTTCTCTCTCAATTCTTTCAGTTTCCTAATCCCGAGTCTGAAAAGTAATGAGTATTCAGAGTTTCCGTGGGCTTCTTTCTAGACAAGTATCTGCATACCCTGTTGCACAGCAAAACATACAGATTAGATTCTGCTCAGATGCTAGACTGCGAAGCCAGCCAGCTAGCTTTCAGAAATCATGTGTAGTTCTTGCCGGCTTTATCAACTTGTCCTGCTTCTACAAGCTCCCTCTGCCTCATCTTTCCTGTGTGCAAAATGGACGTATACTCCACAGGGCTGTTATGAGTATTAAATGAGTTATTATACATAAGCTGCCTAAGTCAGAATGCTCTCTCTCTCTCTCTCTCTCTCTCTCCCTCTCTCTCTCTCTATATATATATATATATATAGACAGTATCAAAATGCTGAAACATTTTGCCACTGCTTTGAAGTATGCTTCTTTTCGATGACTAAAGAATCTTGTACAGCTTTCTGCACCCCTAAGCAGACATCTACCTCGTTGCTGTTAATGCTGAGTGGCGTATATAATATGCATATACTGTAATTAATTTCACCATAGTCATATTTATAGCGCAGTGTTTTCTCTCACAAACAGTGGTACCATGGCTATCTACACTTGATCTTAGCCAGAAGGCTGAGAAGCGATGCCGTGGCTATCTTTGTGCACTGCCCAACTATTTCTATGAAGTAAATTTCTACCAGTCATGTTGCTGGTGTCAGGGAGAGCCCTCTCACGGAGTCCTTTATTTTCTTTGTGAAAGCTGCTGCTAGTTGGTCTCATTGCGAAGCACATCCTGAAGGACACATCTTAACCCTGCAGTCATGCGCCAGGCTGGGACTGTGTTCTTGGGCAGAGGGTGTAATGCAGCTGCTGAGGAGCTCAGAGGAGGGTCTGGGTCCTACTTGTATTATCTTTGCCCTGAGATTCAGAGTTCAGAAGAGTTTTGGGAGTGAAGTTCGATTGTCCTGACTGTGGCCAAATGAATATTCAGAGCCCAGTTCTCCTGCTGCCCCTTTCTCTCTAGAGAAGTAGAACCAAAGGAACTGGGGGAGCAGCTCCCCTCCCCGGGCAGTCTCACAGGAGCCCGCAGACCTGTTCACACCCGGCAAGGTCTTTGCAAAGGGAGCCAGCACTAGAGACACTGCTAGGGGACGATTTGTTGCCTCTCCTACGCCTGAGCCCTCTAGGCCCGTTTCCAGCTGGTGCCAGCTGCCTCCCACTGCCATGCCACCGTGGGGCAGCTTCTAGCCCAACCTGTGGGAGTGGAATGATCACGGGTGGGAGACAAAAAGTTTGACTTTCATGACCCAGAAGGACAAAGTTCTATCTTCACAGAGATGCTGCTTAGAAGTGAGTTTCTCCTATTCCTGTGAAGTAAATCCGCTGTGCAGGTTCAAATATTGCATGGTGTCTCTTACACGAGAGACAGCAACATAAATGAAGTGCAAAACAAAAGATGGATAGTAAGGGCGAGGGAGATAGATCTGTCTCCAACGGCAAGGAGAGCAGGAGATGGAGGGGGGTGGTATGGAGTGAAGGGATTAAAAAGAGGAGTTAAAATGTATTATATACACCTGCTAACTCCTCCTAAGGAATATAAACATTATGTAGGACTAACAGGGGGCTAATAACAATTGAGAGGAAGAAGAATCCCAAAGATGTAGACAAGAATGTGGGGGCAATGGGAAGAGTGGGCGAGACACCTCTGCAAGTGTCCTGAAGCCGTGTTCGGCAGTCCTTTGCAGCTTGGTGACTGAGAAGCTCTGGAGAAGCAGCTTACGCCAATTTTCCAGGCTTTTTCTTTCTTTCTTTTTTTGACTGGAAGTTGTGAGCAGGTTAGCACCCACCTGACCTTCTGACTGAGGAGACCCCTGGGGTTCTGAAAGCCCCCAAGGGCTTCTGGTGGGAGGTTTTGGATTTCCGCAGGAGAGCACCTGTGGCAGTCTTTTTGCCATGCTATGACAAATTAACAGACACTGGGAAATTATAAAGAACATTAATTTATTTCCTCACAGGTTTGGAGGCTGGGAAGCCCAAGATCAAGCCACGAGGCATCTGAGGCCGGGTGAAGACCCCAGTCTTACTTCCAGGAGGGTCTCGTGAGTGCTTTGTCTTCTGTCCCCGTACAGCAGAAGGGTAGAAAAGAGAGGATCCACTCCCTGAAATCTTACATAAAGACCCCAATCCCATTCATGAAGTCTGCCTTCATGACTTAATTTTCTCCTAAAGTATTATCACACTGATGATTGAATTTCAACTTTTTTCCCCTTGAGGCAGTGGGAGGGAGCCCAGGGCTCACAGGAGCTAAACCAGCGCTGTGTCACCAGGCTACCGCCCCCAACCTCTCAGGGCTGAGGGCACGTTCGGAACGCAGCAGCCCTATGTGTAAATGTACCTGCAAAACGCCTCTATTTACCTTGACCGGGGAGACAGGTATTTCCGAACTGCTTTTGTAAAACTCGGAGCAGTTTATGAGTGTTCTCCTACAGTACATGCAAGTGCATTTTTCCTTATCTTTGAAAACAGTGTCACTTCCCTTTAAATATTTTGCAAGTGATAGGGAGGTAAGGGGGTAATTTAATTTGGATGTTTTCTAAATTACGGTATAATCAAACACATGAAAATATACTTATTGGACATTAGCCTTTTTATAGGATTGTGTGGATTTTCTTTATGGAATTGTAAAACTTATTTTATGGAAGAAAATTGGCCATCTGTGGAGCACATGTACAGCCAAATTCTCCTAAGTATTCTGTGTTCTTTTAAGTTTGATTTCTTGTGTAGATGACTAAACATTTTATGTAGGCAGATTTTTCAGTCTTTTCCTTTAGGGCTTTTGGGTTATATACCATGCTTAGAAAGTGTTTCCTACTTTAAGCTTATGAAAATACAGGTGCACTTCAACTTACAGGGGGATTACATCCCAATAAGCCCAGTGTAAGTGAAAATATCTTGAGCTAAAAATGCACTTAATACATCTATCGTAGCGAACATTGGTGATACAGTATGCTGTACAGTACTGAGGCCTGTCCTCATGATCATGTGACCGAGCAGAGCTGTGGCCCACGGCCTCCCAGCATCCAAGTCTGTCGTACCACGTGTGCCAGTCCAGTTCAGCACTCACTAGATCAGGCCTCTAGTGAATACATATGTCTTTTGCAGCATTATAAAGTTGAAAACTCTAAGTTGAACTGTTACAAACTGGAGGCTATCCACAATGACACACTCTTTTCTAGTACTTGTAAAATTTTACTTCTTTAATTTTAGAAATATATGAATAATTTCTGAAGACTTTTTTGTTTCAAACAAAAAAGGATAAAGAAAACACCCTGAGTTCCCACCCATTACCCCCAAACCCAGAGAATCTCTAAGTTAACAGAGATTAACCTGGCTCAGAAAAATTATATGTGGATAAAACTTTTTTAAAAATTGACAATACAGGATGTAAATATTAAGTAATGTCTGTTTCACTCCTGGTGACCCTCATACTACCTCTTCCACGAATTTTCATCACAACAAATGTCTTTCATCCTCTTAAAGAAAAATATTAATTTATGAATTTTCTGGGAAATGTATATACCAAATGAATACTCTTCATCTTCCTTTAAATAAGATTATTAATTTCTTTGGTTGAAAATTTCTCTAGAAGTAGTTTATTGTAGAAAATAATGCAAAAATGTAGCTTATTTTTTTCCTCTAAAATGCCAGCAAATTCACCCAGTGCTATTTATGTATCTTCTCCCTGCTGATTTGAAACGCCTTCTTTTCCTATGTATCTGTCTCTTTTCCTAAGGGATGTAGGTTTTTTTTTTTTTTTTTTTTTGAGGCAGGGTCTCGCTTTGTAGTTCAGGCTGTCCCTGAGCTCACTATGGTGCCCAGGCAAGCTGCCGCGAACTCTGAAATCCTCCTGTCTCTGCCTCCCGAGTGCTGGGGTGACAGGCATGAGCCACCACGTCCGGCATTGTGGTATGCGGTGTTGATTGTTGGTGGGCGTGTCTCCACGCCCAGCATTATATGTGGTAACCGGGGATCGAACTCAGGACCTTATGCTTGCGAGGCAGGCGCCGGAACCACTGAGCTAACCCTCCGGCCCAAGAGTTGTAGGTTTTAACAGTGGTTCTGTCACTAATTTCTATGTGACCCTTGAAAAGTCTGTCTTCTCTGGACCCCGCGGACCGGGAGAGAGGCTTCCTGGTCGCTGCCACACTGTCCGGATGCCGCTGTTCCCGCGGGGCTCCTGCTCCTGTTTCTCCTCCTGGGTCTTTTTTGCCCCGTTGTGGGCTGGACCCACCCCAACCCAGTGTCCAGGGGCTGTCTCCAGGGCCCAGTCCACATCACTTTTTATGTTTTTCTTCACAGAATCATTAAGCCGAAGCTTTGAAAGCTTTAACCCACTTGTTTAACCCACTGGTTGCGGGGGAGCACTTGGGGCCTCTTGAACCTGAGGCCTCACCTTCTCATGGATCCCACCCCAGGGCAGGTCCTCACCTTTTCGCCAGCCCTCGTCAGCCTCACAAACCTCCGGTCTCAACTTACTGCTAAGCCTGCTCGAGGCCTGCCTGGTCCCAGGCCTCACCTGCCAAGCCTACCTCAGGCTGACAAAGGCCAGAGCTTCCCTTCAGCCTCACAAACTACAGGCCTCAGGTTCCCGCCAAGCCCAGCCCAGACCTGGCAAGCACCAGGCCTTGCCTTCGTGTCAGACCCACACAGGGCCCTGAGTCCCAAGCCTCACCTCCCGCCGAGCTTGTCCCGGTCCTCACAAACAGCAGGCCCTCCCCTGCCGTCCGTGCTGGGCCCACTGCCCACCTCCAGACCCCTCTACCAGCTGCGCCTCACACTCCTGCTGCTGAGCGAAGAGGTGTCCAGGGCAGGTGTTGACACCTGGGCTTGGGGCGGGGCCGGCTTGGCAGCAGGGTGAGGCCTGGGGCTGGTGAGGTCAGTGGCGTATTTGGTAGGAAGGTGAGGCCTGTGGTTTGTGCAGGTGTGGTGGGTTTGGCAGGAAAGTGAGGCCAGGTACTGTTAAGGCCTGTGGCAGGCTTTGCAGGAAGTGGAGGCCTCAGAAAGTTTAGGCTTCTGGCTGGACTGGGGGAAACGGGCTGTCTGGGGTTTGTAAGGTTGGGATGCTAGGCCAGAGGAGGGAACAGGTACTGGGTGGACATATGGCTGGCTTGGTGGGAGGGTAAGGCCTGGGCCTGGGGAGGTCTGTGGCAAGTTTGGCAGGAACGTGAGTCATGTGGTTTGTGAGGCTGTGGTGGGCTTGGCAGGGAGGAGAGGCCTGGACTAGGGAGGTCTGGGGTGGCCTTGGCAGGTGTGTGAGGCCTGTGATTGGGGAGGCATCATGTGGGTCTCACAGGAAGGTGAGGCCTGGGAGTTGAGAGTTGTGTGGCGATG
>PVIC010009555.1:0-45326 GCA_004025085.1 Thryonomys swinderianus
ATTAATGCTCCATACGCTTTGCTCTCTGTTCTGTCTACATCCCCAAACTGTATACTGTCCATCATATTCTACAACATTGGCTTTGTTCATAATGATTAATTGTACTTTGCTATTAGGTTAATTACAGATGTTTAAATAAACATTTCACATGCTTGTAATTTTCTAAATATTGTTCCTTAAGACACAAAATTGAGAATTAGACCCATAAAGGAGGAGATATAGCCCATGTTAATAAATTTATACTACTTGAAGAATTCAGATTTGCAAAGCAAATTGATCCTTTTCTTCAATTTAATATCACCCAGTTTCATAGTTTGCTTTACAGATAGACTGTGATTCCTTTATACTTTGTACATATTTGAAATTTATAATCAACTTTATTTTTATTATGTACAGAATGAAAATGTTTCAATCTTGTCATAGATCAGTTTTTAAGAAGAATAATATTTTCTACAGGAATATTTCACTTGATGTTTTCTTCTTCAGAATCCTCTGATTTCTTGTTACTGTTTGAACACTTGATTTTCTAAGCTTACCGGACAGCTCTCCTCCAATACATATTTTCCGAAGATTTCTAGGTCAAATTCACTGTTTCCTTGGTTGTCATGATCTCTGTCTTAGGTTACTTATTTTTTCCTTAGTGTATCACCAGATAATAATTTTTTTCTTCTTCAGAAAGTAAATATGGTAAGTAGAAAATCTGTAAGCATTCATGTGGCAGATATCTTTTGAAATTAAAAAATAATTTAGATGGGCACATATCATTTTAAAAGAATTTCTCATCAGAATTTGTAAAGCAATTTCCATTTGTCCTATCAACCAAACTATTTGGGGAGGAGAGTGATACCGGGCTTTTTATTTCTTTACAGATACTTTGTTTCATTTCTCAGAGAGTTTCTGAATCTTTTCTTTCACACAGTAAATATTCTATAAAGGTGCCCAAACATGGACTCCTTTATTACAACATTTGATGATCTCAAGCTAAGTCATTCAATTAATCAACAAAAATAGAGAGTCACCCGTCATGTACCACCACCCCAACAGGGGCTTTAGCCATTCTTCATCTTCCTTCTTTAGAGAATACCTGCTTGGTTTTATTTTAAATGATGGTACACATGACCCTCTCATATAGACATGGCCTTGGAGAATTGAGTGAAGGTATATTTGTAAAGTAGAAAAGAAAAAACAATATTGCTGCTTTCTGTCTTACTTTCTTGTGGAATTCTTGCTAATTCTAAGTTTTGAAATTTCAGCTGTCATCTGCACGTAATTTGGTCTCTGAATCTATGAGCTGTGCATCTGCAGATTCAATCAAATGCAGATTGGAAATATTAAGAGAAAATTATACCTGTGCTGAAAATGCAGACTTCTTTTCTTGTCACTATTCCCTAAACAAAACACTTAAGCAACTAAAGCTTAACATTTACATTGGATTAGGTATTATAAACAATCTAGAAATGATTGCAAGTGTGCTGAAAGAGGTACAAAGGTTACGAGTAAATCCTAGATCATTTAGGGGACTTGGACACCTGCCAATTTTGGTGCTTGCAGGGATTCGTGGAAAGAATCTTCCATGGACATTGAGGGATGATTATAACTTCTTGGTTGTTGATTTATTTGGTTTTGATTTAGAACAGCAAAATCTAACTTTTATTGAGTAGGAACTGCTTAAGTGCTCATTGTGTACTAAGCCAATTTATACAGTAACTTTATGAGAAAAAATACTCATTACATATATTTTCAAATGAAACAGACCTGTTCAAAGTTAGGAAGCTTATGACTGGCCCAGTTTTCATTTGAATCTAGACAATCTGTGGACTTATACTCTACTTACTTTGGAGAAATAGATAGTAATTTTTTTTTTTTTTTTTTTTTTTTTTTTTTGCGACAGGGTCTCGCTTTGTAGTTCAGGCTGGCCCTGAGCTCACCATGGAGCCCAGGCGAGCCTCGAACTCAGCAATCTTCCTGCCTCTGCCTCCGAGTGCTGGGATTATAGGCATGAGCCACCACGCCCGGCTAGATAGTAATTTTTGATTCTCCAATCTTGGGATTTATTATGGACTTATTCTTCCTTGCCTATATTTTTAAACAGGCACTTCAACAGAACGGGAAGTGAAGAGGCCAACAGGGAAAGGCATGTGTTCTGCATGCAATATTTCACAATAATTCACCCTTGATTTCAGAATGCTAAAATTCACATAGTGTGCTGGAAAAATCTAGTGATAAGTAGTTAGACATACTGCGAAATTATGTAGCACCATGACAGCAGACAATGAGTGGACAGAAGTCTACTTTTAGAAGTCTAAGGTTTCTGTGGTGCTTCTTTCCTATTGCTTTAATTACCTCCTACCTCCTCAGCTGGAACTTTCTCTAGCTGAGAGAACCTAAAAATGGCAGTTAACACCCTTTTCGATTGTCATGCTTATTTTTCTGATTGGGTTGGGCTAGGGGTGTCGAGGAAAGCTGCAGGAGAGGAAGAGAGGGGGAGGGGTGAGTGGAATTTGTATGGCAGCCTAGGCTAGATTCTTGCTGCCTGCTGAACACTGAGTGTCCATAATGAATCATGTATTCTTCAAAGTATGAATATGTATCATTGTATTTAATTTTTATAATAACCCTATACCAAAAGCATCATGCCCCATGGATGACGAGGTTTTGCTTCTTTTTTTTTTTTAGACAGCCTTGAATTTAGCAATCCTCTTCCTTCTGCCTCCCGAGTGCTGGGATTACAGGCATGAGCCACCACACCTGGCACATGGATGACAATGTTAAGGAATTCAACTTGGATTACACAGGAAGTATAGTCCTCTGACTTTGAAGCCCAGGCCAGTTTCGCTCTCCCATGATGCCTCCCTACTCTACAGGGAACATCCGGAATGGGGCTGATGTTCATGCATGTTTACTCTCCGTGCCTCTCTCTCACTACACTTGTATACACACATTAATAATGCAACCAATATTTACTGAATGGTCATGTGCTGATATTTCCTGGAGTAGTGGGACTGACACCGTTCTTTTGTGAGTCAAATCATGCCTCTCAAGCACACATCAATATACCCTTGTAGAGCAGGGGGGTGGATCGAGAGAAAAGTGTGGAACTGCGTTCAGAGTGATGGCTGCTTCTAGGTCAGGCCATGCAGGCTGCAAAAGTACAGGTCTTCCTGTGTGGTGCGTCTGGCAGGTCTGACCCTGGCATCCAGTACACTTGAGGTGAGGGATTTTGTCATACTAAAAAGCAGATTACCTTGCAGCATCTTTATCAGCTTAGTGAGAATGGATTTTGATGGCTATACTGTTAAGCGAAATAAATCAAACACACAAACTTAAATATCACATGTTTTATAGCAGAAATCCAAAACATAAATACCTGATGAGAAAAAAGACAGTAGGAAACAGATCTTTTGCCAATAAGAAAGGGAACAAGAGATGGAGGGAAGATGGAGAGAGGGATGGACAAGGAGAGTAAAGAGAATTAAGATGTGCTCTGAACATGTACAAATGCCCCATGATGAATGAGATCATTATGAACTGCAAACATACACTAATAAAAATAAAAATTTGACTGAGAAAAACTTATTACCTTTATGTGAACTAAATTTATGAAACTTCTTTAAAACTGTAATAGATCACAAAGTTATTGCTAATTAGTAATACTCCTTTGCAATAGGATTTTGCCATGTTTCTCATGAAAAGTTTGAACTTCTTTGTTCTTTCATCTTGGATGTGACCATGTAGCTTGCTTTGGGCAAAGGGACATTAGAAAATGTGGAGCAGAGGCTTGAAAAGAGCTTGTACTTTGCTTTCTCTTATTTCTGGACACCTTCTTGCCACTCTGTGAACCAGCTTCTTAGAAGAAGAGAAACCATGGAAAGGAAGCACTTGAGCATCCGGGCTTCCTGAGCGAGGCTGCACACATGAGAAGGCCACGGTAGATCTGTCAGCCCCAGATGAGCTGCCCTGATCCAGAAGCAGGAACCAAGTACTCACAAAATTGTGAAGTATATTAAATAACTGTTGTTGTAAGGAACAAACGTTGTGGTCTTCAGACAAGAAGCAAAGGGTAAAGACGCACATAGTTGGCTGAGGAAGGTGGGGGAGGACCTAAATTATCATGTTTTTAATTTAAGGGTTGTGAATATCTGAAAAGAGGAAGAGGAACCCCTAAGAGGAGTAAAGGACAGAAAAAGGGGAAGGGAATACGTAAAACATAAGTCCACTCTTCCCTGTGACTGAGCTTGTTATAGCTTCAGGAATAAACATTGGGGACGTGAATATTTTGTCCCCATGTCAGAATTCTGCTGTAATTTGAACAATCCAAAGTGATCTCACATTCTTGTTTACTTTTTATTTAATGGGCCATTGAGTTTCATCTTGACCCAGAACTCTGAGTCTGTGTACTCTGAGAATCATTTTCTGACAGCAGGAAACATCAGAAGCAGAGACCAGAAGCCATGCCACTGATCTCTCCGCCAATCTCCTGCCACCTGTTATAACATTACATTGTGTTAAAAACATCAGACCCTAATGCTTTAATTCAAATTTATAACAAGTTTGCTAACATGCTTTGTCTCTGTACTGTGAAGTAGTGTTTGAAGGGATGTCTGTTTTCTGTAGAGACTTTAAGCCCTCTGAGAACAGGAGTCTTATTTCATTCATTCATTATCTATGCAGAAAACGTTCATTATCTAATACCCATTTTCAGAGATGGTATTATCTAAGAAAAGAAACAACCTAAATCTGTTGGGGTTTTGTTTTGGTTTTTGGAGTACTGGAGAAAGAATTCAAGGCCTCATGCATGCTAGGTTAGGTCTGTTATACTGAGTACATTCCTAGCCCCATAAATCCATTTCTTAAAAAATGATGTGTTAATGTTGAGTAATTACTAAATGTCGTGTGCGCACAGACAAGAGAAGGCAGGCTTGGTTTAACTCATGTGCTGATATCACAGCTCATCTTCTTACCTGATTTCCTAAAATTCAGTGTGCGCTAAAGAGCCAGAATGACTTAATCAGATAGACCACACAGTATTGATCCTCTGCTTTAAGTTTTCCATTCAAATTCTTACTGGCTTTATAAAATGAGAAGGAATTTCCTCCTGACTGTGTCTTAATCATTTTGACTCCTTCCATTTCTTCGGTTACTCTACCTTGTACTCTTTGTTTAGCTCCTTTGAACAAATGCTTCCTACTGAAGAGTTGTTTCTCTCTCTCTCTCTCTCTCTTTCTCTCTCTCTCTCTCTCTCTCTCTCTCTCTCTCTCTCTCTCTCTCTCTCTCTCTGCATCGTTCCTTTTGTTGTTGGGAGCTTAGCTTAGGTGACTGGATCCCTGATGCCCCGATAAAGAACTGACTGACCCTGCATGACTAAACCACATTATGCTGCTAGTGTCTTACTTCTCTGTCCTTCCCTCATTCCTTCCTTTCTCCTTTTTCTCTTTGCCTATCTTTCTTCTTCCTCTCTTTCTACTTTCTTCCCGTTACTCTTTGTTTCTTGGCTTGACTTTTCCGCAGTAGAATCCAAGCACCACTCAAACCGTGACTGTATTCTTTCCCCCCATGTCTGAGGATTAGAAAGTGTTTCATAGGTGCTTTGGGGGAGATGATAGAATTGTGAACCCTGCAGGACTTGCAAGCTCACACTGGGTGGCCAAACAGGGAGAAGTGACATTTTAAACAGGGAACATATTACTATATTCTCTAAGACAGGAGACAGTAGAGTATATTAGAAAGGCTTTGTTACCATTTCTTGCATGTTTTAAAAAATGTTATTTTTATTAGTACATGTTTATAGTACATAATGATTACGGTCATTCTGGGGAGTCGAATTGGCCCATGTGCAAAATACATCTGAATTATTTTTGTCATTTCCTCCTCCCCTCCCTTCCCTCAACCTCTTGGTCGCCTTCTTTTTTGCAAGACCTGTTTTCCGGTTTCCTATCATCTATCTTTTATTTTGCCCTTTGTTTTGGGTTTCTCACCAAAGAGAAACCATGTGATATTTAAGCTGCATGTCTGATTTATTTCACTTAACATAAATGCCTCAGGGTGCATCATTTTTCTTGCAGAGGATTCACGTTTATTGTCATTTTAAACTTTTTAAACAGGACGCGGATGAGAGCCACTCAATTACATTATGTCCGGCCCACTGTTTCCCTTTTCATAAGTGGTACAAAGATGAGGATGTGCCTGGGAAGACACGGAGTAAAAACGCAACAGAAAGCTCAGCTAAAACGCCTTTGCCCTGTGCAAGGCTCTGTCCTTTTAAGTCCCTTCCGCAGCCGCCTCTGACTCTCAGCCCTCTTCCCAGCAAGACGCACAGCTGGCTGTGCCTGCGGTCTGCAGCGAGCTCTTCCGAGGGCAGGAAGGAAGGGCGGGTCCGCTGGAGATTTCCTGTCTCACTGTGAGTCACTGATACTGAACGCTTTTCTCGCCTTTTTGCAGTCTACTATCCGGAGAGCCGAAGTGCGGCCCGGAAGTCAGATCGGAACCCCCCAGCTCTTGGTCACTTGCCCTCTCCCTCCATCAAGCAGGTCTCACGTCAGGGGTCGCCTCCTGGCTTCCTCAGACCTGGAAGAGGGGCCTTCAGTAGCAGCTCTGAGAGGAGAGAGAAGCTCAGGAGCAGGAGCATCAGTTAGGCGAGACCGAAATGGAGACTGGGTAGGGAGAGTGGAGCTCTGCCTGAGAAGGGCCAGGCCTGTCTCCCACCTGCTTCCCTCGTTCCCTGGCTGCCTGTGTTCTTCCTGACAGGGACCGTGGGGCACACAGGGAAAGCACGTCTTGCACGCGCAGTGCAGTGGTGGAGAGGAATTCTGTCAAGAGGCAGTGGTGACAACCTCACTACCTACTTTCTACGCCCCCCCCCCAGCATCCATTGGTTGACAGTTACAGTTGCTTGACACTATTTATTACACTGATCTCACAACGGCCCCATCAGCCCCTACTCAGCTGCTTCGAAGTGGGATAGTACAGCACAGTGCTTTGAAGATCTTAACCACTGCAAAAAGATAAGAAGCAGTCAGTTTTGCAGGAACAATATTTTACTTAGTTTATAAAAGAAAAAAGTGTGCACTTTGGAGTTTCACAGAACAAAGTGCAAATGATTTCTGTCCTCTTAAACAGTTGTAAGTTTCCCGGTGAGTTAGCTCTGTGGGCCTCAGACTTAACCCCCATGCAAGAGGGGGACAGTACCCACTACGTGTTGGGATTACGGCACTCAGCAGTGCACGTGGAAGGAAGCCCTGCACTCTGCTGGGGAAGGCTCACTGACAATACAGGCTCCTTTCCTTTTTCCATTTTTGTTCTAAAGAGGGCAGAATGGAATCAGAGGCCTCAAAAGCCATCAACTGGGGTTTGATCATTTTTCAGAGCCCCTAGAGAAATATTAAGGAGAGGGAAACACAGACAGAAGGACGAGAAATAACATTACAGGTGAGGCAGGCTGCTGTCATAAAGAAAATTGACCGATTGTTCTTACAGTGTATTTGAAAGTATTTCTGTTAGCCATGTGAAAACCACGCTACAAAGTTATAATGGAAGATAAATTATTGAAATGAATCTTCTTTTCTTTAACATTGATTATACCAATATAAACATGATCCTCAGACTTTGGTGGAAAAATGTCATGAATTTACTTATGATCTGAATGTATTTAAACTGCTAGCCCTTGACTGGCTATTCCAGAAAAGCAAGACTCTCGTGGTATGGGTTCATCAGCGGGGAAAGACTGAATTAGACAGAGATCACTGCAGTCCATTAGAGACACAGATGCATTTTCCAATATTTTTATGCTGTTCACACAGACTTTTCCTTTAATCCACGAAACCTGGATCAACTCCCAAATTATTTTATTAAGCAAATAGCTCATTTTCTCGGTTACTCATGATCTTTACCCTGTAGAGCAGAAAATAATGGTAGTCGTCTTTTCTCTATGCGTGATACCAGGGACTGAATCCAAGAGCTACATCTCCAACTCTTTGTATTTATTTATTAATCTTTTTATTTTGAAACAGGTTCTCACTAACTCATTAAGTTTCCTAAATTGAAAAGGAAATCCTCCTTCCTCAGCCTCCCAGTATGGGATTCCAGACATGTGTGGGGCACCTGGTATGGATCAATACTCTCTTGTTTGTATCCTACTTTCAGGAGGAGTTGAGGCATTCTTTATTTTCCATGAGACATTTTATGAATGTGGTTTTAGTGCATATGAAAGACTATTTGAGTTGCAAACAAAGTTCTCAGAACTATCTCAGTAAACACATGGTCATCACCCTGGCACATGCCTGAGGCTTTACAGTTGTCTGTCAGGCAAACTTTTCCAAGTCCTGAGCCCAACACTGTTGTGTGCGGCCTAGAAACTTAGAAAGGAAATAGCATTCTTTTCCCTTGTGTTGGGAGCTTAAAAATTCAAGTTTCTAATTCATCTGCACAACTAAAAATACTTCTGTTTTACAAAGAAAAGACACAAAACCCAGAATAAACATTCTTACATAATAATATACTTTTCTTTGCAAGGTCTTCATTTTCTTTCACAAAAATATCACCTAACAAATTTCTGATCCTCATGTACTTATGCCTTTATCACTGGACTGGATGCAAACATGAGATGTAATAATCTAACAAACTCAGTACGTAACTTTGATAATTACTTTGACTATTTTGGCTTCAGTGGATTCAGGGAGCTTTATTTCCAGTGGTTGATAATATTCATTGAGTAAATATTTGATGAAGAGTTTAAAAGACATTATCCAGAAAGATGAAAAAGGATAGAGAGGGATAAAAGGAAATGAGTAATGTTTAGTGTATTCCTTTCTTTCAGGAGCAGTTTGTAAGATCTTTGGATGAACTGAATTTAATAATAACTGTTTATTGTAGCTGTAATTGTTCATGGATGTCCTGAGGATGTAACTCAAAAGTATTTTAATGCTATTAATATTACTTAGCTTAACATGAGTTTTTCAATCATGAGAGAGAATTTTCTACTTGTTTATTTCTGTGTGAGAGAATTTTTCTTGGATTAAATTATAAGCTGTGCATTTTTCTCTCCTATTTTTGGTACTTAATATCTGATCTACAGAGTAAGACTCATATCCAAGGAACAGAAATCTGGTAGTGAGTCATATGGAAAATAAAATTGAATGTTTGTCAGGGAAAAGGAACCTAATGGGAATGATGTAAAATAGGTAAACTCAAGCTTATCTCGCCTCCAAGAACTATTTGTTCTCTTTAATAATAATTTTATTTTAGTGTTTAAAATGTCTTAATTGTCCACATACAAACTATCTTTAGAAAGGTCTGTGATTTTTTCAAAATAATTCTACTTAACACAAGAGCAACAAATGGCATTTTGAAAACTAAAATATTTTTCTTCTACTGGCTTTCACTATGAAATTAGAAGTTTCTTTAAGTTTATGAATGTGCAAGTTAAAAATTTCACTGGGGTAGTTAAGAAAGCACACAGACCTAGGCCACAACAGGAATGAATGTAGTCAGAGAATTGTCGTTTCTACTTAAATCCCGAGCATGAACTCTGTCCTACTGTTTGCTCCTCCATTCAGAGAACATCATCCTTCTACTTGCAAATGCTGCAGCCCGGTGCATGGCTTCCTTACTGCCCAGATTACAGTGCTGGTCCAGATGAGCCTCTTCTGCCAGGTGCAGCCAGGCAGCAGTGGGCCGTGGCAGTTTGAAGGAGTTGTTAAAACACAGCTTGCTGGGACTCTACTTCCGCTGACTCAGGAGGTCAGAGGCAGCACCTCGAAAGTAGCATTTCTAAGGTCTATTGTTGGCCTCAGAACCTCCCCTGAGAACCGCTGATATGGTGCAAAAGGGCCAAGAATAGATGTGAAGAAAACACGCCTTTATCTATTTTGATAACTTCCTGTCACTAAACACTTATGTATGAACTTCAGGCCTAGTTCTGCATTTATAAAATAAAGAGAATTCAACTGGTAAATGCTTGTTAAATTTTTTCAATGATTTCTGTTCATCCCATATGTGCTATCCCAGCAGTATAAAAAGACTCATCCCACAGTCATTTCAAATTGTGAACCCAAATTCTGAAGCTATATCTTAGTCTCATTGAAAGCGTTAGAGAAGATAGTGGCTAGAAAAAACATCTGAGTCATTTCTGAAATGACAGTCAAATTCTTGATCAGAATTTTCCTCATGATGTGTAAGAACAGAAGCCAAGAAATGGAAACAATCTATGTGTTTATCAACTGCAAAATGGATAGAGAAATGTACATATACACAAGGGAATACTATTTGGTCATTAAAATGAGTTAAATACTGACTTTTGTGGCAGGGATGGAATAGAAGGTTATTATCTTAACTGACAATAAACCAAACATTGAAAGACAAACACTACACAATCTCACTCATATGTAGCAGTGTTCTTGAACCTGGGCATCCATGGCCCCCAGACAGTCCATCTTCAGAAGCAACCCCTCCCTCTTGGGAGCCATGGATGCATTGTGATTTTCTACGTTCCATGATGTGAAAGAGGAAAGTAGAGTTAGGTTGAATAAAATGACTTTATTCCTTAATCCACTGAATATTTCTGATATCTCCACATCCAATTCATTTAGGGGTTAGAAAAGTTTTATGAGAATGTCTGGCCCTGACATGGTATTTTTAGTCTTTAAAATGTCAGCAGAAATATTGACACCATTCTTGATATATTTTACTTCGGAGCATAAATTTAGTGAGATATGGGAGAGATTGTCTGACTTCCTCAAGTCATGATGGGGGGGGGGAGAGAGTCCTCTATTCAGTATGTTATCATTTTTGTTGTATCCTCAGCCACACACTGGGCATCACACTGAGCATAACAACGCAGCAGTTGAAGGCTGGTTATTGGCAGTGTACATGGGTAAGTATGTGGTGGTTGAGGTTTAGGAATAGAGAGTAGGGAAGAATGTTGCTGAGTCCTTGGATGAGATTTTCCAATTTCCTAAAGCATAGGTGGTGCTATCATCTGGAAATGCCTCTTTGGTGAAAATCCATAGAAATCTAGATAAATCCTCAGATACTAGAAGAGTGCTGGGAACAAGATGGGCACTCAGACTATGCCTTTCAATAGCTCTATAAAGTCTTCATAAGGACAACTATATTCTTTTATTTTTATTATTATTATTTCTTTTTTTGAGACAGGGTCTCGCTTTGTAGTTCAGACTGGCCCTGAGCTCACTATGGAGCCCAGGCAAGCCTCAAACTCAGCAATCCTCCTGTCTCTGCCTCTTGAGTGCTGGGATTACAGGTGTGAGCCACCACGCCCGGCACTGTGGTATGTGGTATTGATTGCTGGCGGGTGTGAGTCACCACGCCCAGCATGGCTGTATGTGGTTACCTGGATCATCTCAAGACCTTGCCGTTTTGCAAGGTAGGCGTTGGAACCACTGAACTAAATCTCCAGCCCCAGGACAATTATATGCTTTCCTGGCTGTCTTAAGAACATGCATCCTTCATTTTCCTAATATTAAAAACAGGTGTACTTTTATATAACATTTCCTTGCTAATATGAATGTACCACACTCAATAGCTTCACCTGTCACCTTATAGTATTTCAGTTACTTCTTGTCCATTTTACCTTTGAAGGTTTGTCCTTAGGGGCCAGGGACTGGCCCCATATCTACTATGTAGAATCTACTATGTAGAATCTATCTTTTTCATGTTGCATATAATGGATGGAAAATGGAATAGAACAAAAGGAGACATTTGATTCTACAACTAAGTAGGCATATTAGTCTAACCAGTTCTGTCTCATCAACTTATTAAAACTTGTTTCTAGGTAATTTAATTCCTTGTTTTTAGAAAAGGTAGAATTCTGTTATCTTGACTACTAATTGGTCTTCAAAGATTTGTCCTCACTCCTTTACATAGTACTTTTATACAGATTTTTTACTTGCTAAAGCACTGATTGCTTATGAAATAATTAAACTGGCCTATTGCTCTCCTCCATCCTCAGTGGCCTTGTCCAACATGAAAACTATATGTCAAAGCTTTATAGCACTTTACATTTGAGCTAAACAACTTTACACAACCATGAATACAGTTAAATTATAAACACACATTTTTGTAGTAGTAACTAAAAAAACGTAAGAGTTGCTTCTAAAAGGAAAGCGGGTGTGATTAACCTTTGCAGAAAAATAGACAAAGTCCAGGATAAATGTTATTTTATCCTAGTTTTCAAATGGGAAGGGACAAATGGCTTCCATGGAACTCAATTACACCTTAGACTTTCCCTTCAAATTTGATTTCTCAGTTTATTCCTTATAATTGTTAAGTCTGTGAGACTCGGTTGAGCATGATTTTGAAACGGTCAACTATGTATTCTTTTCATTTAAATTTGCCTTCAGGCTTCCAAGAGTCTGAGAATCACTGATCTTTGACAGGAAAATCTTTTAGATGTACATCCCAATAGATAGGAATTATTCTCTCTCATTATCCACATCTGCTTTAGGGGAGACAGTCTTCCTCTCACTGAGACAGAAAACCATTCATTAACAGCACACACATGCTAATCGACAGATACTTTCCTGGCTGTCTTAAGAACATGCATCCTTCATTTTCCTAATATTAAAAACAGGTGTACTTTTATATAACATTTCCTTGCTAATATGAATGTACCACACTCAATAGCTTCACCTGTCACCTTATAGTATTTCAGTTACTTCTTGTCCATTTTACCTTTGAAGGTTTGTCCTTAGGGGCCAGGGACTGGCCCCATATTATGCATTCTTCTCAGAGGCCGATGGAAAAACTGGGCATTATGTAGATACTCAGTCAGCTATTGATAAAGTAAAAATAGATAAATACACAAAACTAGAAAGACTCTATCACAAAGGAGTAATAAACAGAGTGAAGAGATAAACTAAAGAATGGGAGAAAATTTGCAAACTATGTTTCTGACAAGGAGTTAATAAGGAACTCCACTCAATAGCAAAACAAATAATCTGATTTAAAAAGGAACAATTGATCTAGATAGACACATCTCAAAAGAACACATATAGCTAGATAAGAAGTATATGAAAAATGGTAAACATCATCAGTCATCAGGACAAATAAAACCACAATGAGATATCACCTTATTCCAGATAAAATGTCTGTTACCTTACAAAGCAAGACCCTGTCTCAAAAAAAAAAAAAAAAAAAAAGTCTGTTACCTAAGAGACAAAAGATAGCAAGTGCTGGTGAAGAAAAAGGAATCCCTGGAATATAAATTAGCACAGTCATCATGGAAAACAGCAGGATTACTAAAAACATTAAAAATAGAACTATCAGGCCGGAGGGTTAGCTCAGTGGTTCCGGCACCTGCCTCACAAGCACAAGGTCCTGAGTTCGATCCCCGGTAACCACATACAATGCTGGGTGTGGAGACTCACACCCACCAGGCATCAATACCACATACCACAGTGCCAGGCATGGTGGCTCATGCCTGCCATCCCAGCACTCGGGAGGCAGAGACAGGAGGATTGCTGAGTTTGAGGCTTGCCTGGGTTACATAGTGAGCTCAGAGCCAGCCTGAACTACAAAGCGAGACCCTGTCTCAAAAAAAAAAAAAAAAAACTATCATGTGATTCATCAGTCCCTCTACTATGGAAATGAAATCAATGCATGGAAGAAATATCCTCACTCCCATGTTTATTGCAGTACTATTTTCAGTAGCCAAGGAATGGAAACAATCTATGTGTTTATCAACTGAAAAATGGTTAGAGAAATGTACATATACACAATGGAATATTATTCAGTGGTTAAAATGAGTTAAATACTGACTTTTGTGGCATGGATGGAATAGAAGGTTATTATCTTAACAGACTAATAAACCAGACATTGAAGGCAAACACTATACAATCTCACTCATACGCAGAATCTAAGAAACTTGATTTCAGAAAAGTTAGGAGTGGTCTTAGTTATTTTCTTCTTGGTGAGATAAAACATCTGACACTCATAAATCAAAGAAGGAAAGGTTTATTTTAGCTTACAGTTTGGAGAAGTTTCACTCCATAGTTGCCTGGCTCCAAGGTGAGGCAGCATGGGCATGGCAGAAGAGAAACAGTCCATGACAGGCTGACTTGCCTTCTTTCCTTTTGTCTTCATTCTGGGCCTTTTGATTGGTGCCACTCACACTAGGATGGGAAGTTCCCTTAACCAATCAGTGGACCAATCCAGCAACACACACCTGTAATGCAGTATCACACACTCATGATTCAGTTGCTTCCTAAAAGCCCCACCTACGAGCATGTGAGGCCTTGGGGGACATCCAGATATAACGTGAATCAATAGTTGTTTTTTGTTTTGTTTTCAATTTTATTTTTTGTTTTCATTTTTATTTTCATTTAATTGACATAAAACTATACTTACTTGGGGGTATCCTGGGATATTTAAACATATGATGAATTAGAATGTTAAAATCTGGACAAATATATCTCTATCACTTCAAATGTTTGATATTTCTTTGTATGAAAACAAACATGCAAAATCCTTCTAATTGTTTCTGAAATATACACCATATTATCATTACCTATAGTCACCCCACAGTGCAATATAAAGCAGAAATTATGCCTCTCATCTAAGTGTAACTTTTCTAATCACCTCTTCCATATTTCCCTTCCACTAAACTCCCTGTTCTCTAGTACCTATTATTTTCTTGTTGGTATGGGTTATATCTGGGAAAAAATCTTTACTAGCTGTTTATCAGACAAAGGGCTATTATCTACAATATATAAAGAACTGAAACAGATCAGCCTCCCCAAGTTTAAAGACCCAATTCAAAAATGGGCATCTGAAATGAACAGACACTTCTCAGAGGCAGAAGTCAAAGCAGGCAAGAAACATGAAAAAATGTTCAACATCACTGGTCATTCGAGAGATGCAAATGAAAACAACACTGAGATTTCATCTCACTCCACAAAGAATGGCCACGATCACAAAATCAACCAACAATAAATGCTAGCATGGCTGTTGGGAGAAAGGAACCCTTCTCCACTGTTGGTGGGATTGCAGACTTGTGCAACCATTGTGGAGATCCGTGTGGAGATTTCTCAGAAAACTAGGACTAGGGGTCCCATTTGACCTGGCTATCTCCCTGCTAGGAATATACCCAAAAGAATTTTAAAAAATCACATTGGAAAGACAGATGTGCACCCTTGTTCATAGCAGCTCAGTTCAAGATAGCTCAATGTTGGAAACAACCCAAATGTCCATCAACTGGAGAGTGGATAAAGAAGATGTGGGGTTTTTTTTACAAAATGGAGTATTACTCTGCCACAAAGAATGACAAGATCGATCCATTTAGGTGCAAATGGAGACACCTAGAGGATATACTAATAAGTGAAATCATTAGATCACAGACAAATTCCGGATCTTCTCTTTGGCATGAACACCTGTAGATGCAAATGAGCTCTAGAAAGTATGACAGCTTTTATAGAGTGGGAAATTTCCATAGGAAACTTGGTGTGGGAATGTGATGAGGGGAAGGAGTAAATATGATACAGAAAGAAAATAAAAGAGCATGTATAAAGGGGGTGAGGAGGTGTGGGTAGGTAGGGATATGGGTAAAAATGTGAATTAACTTGTGTCATATACTGGTACAAATTCCCCAATGTTATATATACGTGATTTTGAGATGTATATAAATTGTACCAATAAATAATTCAATTAAAAAATAATGAAGGAAGCAACAGTAACTACCTCTATTCATTAAAGTCTGGATCTATTTACCAGACAACTAAGATTGTGGGGAAAGAAAAGCTACAGAGGAAGCCAATTCCCCTTTATCTTAGCTTGTGTTTGCTTAAGAAAGGAGATATTTAGAGAATGTTACAACACACATGATCTCTTGTGATTGTCACATGCAGCAGCTGCCCGGCAGAAAATAGCTTTTAAAAATAATTTAGAGCCTGAAGTTCTAGTAAAAAGTTCTATGTTTTTAAAATCATTCCGCCTTTGATTTTTTTTTTTGGAACTTTTGTATGTATGATGCAAATTACTTCTCCAAGGGCACAACTAATTTATAAAAAGCAACTTAGTGCTTCAAATCTAGGTTTTTTTCTACTTGTTCTCTTCTCATCTGTGACCCTGCGGGTGTCTGAACACGAAGGCAGAGAGACGGCAGTTCCTGCCCAGTGTGCTCAGACCTTGTAAGTCTGGGTGTATGAACCCTCTTCTGGAGCCAGCTCTTATGTTCTTCGATGATATTTCCACAGATATCTTCATTCTGACTTTTTTTTTTTTTTTTTGAAACAGGATCTCGCTTTGTAGTTCAGGCTGGCCCTGAGCTCACTATGTAGCCCAGGCAAACCTGGAACTCAGCAATCCTCCTGCCTCTGCCTCCTGAGTGCTGGGATTACAGGCGTGAGCCACCACGCCCGGCACTGTGGTATGTGGTATTGATTGCTGGTGGGCGTGAGTCACCATACCCAGCATTGTATGTGGTTACAGGGATCAACTCAGGACCTTGCGCTTGCGAGGCAGGTGCCGGAACCACTGAGCTAACACTCTGGGCCATTTTTTTTTTTTTTTGAGACAAGGTCTCTCTTTGTAGTTCAGGGTGGCCCTGAATTCACTATGTAGCCCCGGCAAGCCCTGAACTCAGGCAATCCTCCTGCTCCTGCCCTCAAGTCCTGGGATTACAGGCATGAGCCGCTACACCCAGGTTCATTCTGATTTTTAAAAGTAATTTTTGGGGCCAGAGGGTTAGCTCAGTGGTTCCGGGCGCTTACCTCTTAAACTCAAGGTCCTGAGTTCAATCCCCGGTAACCACATACAATGCTGGGTGTGGAGACTCACGCCCACCAGGCATCAATACCACATACCACAGTGCTGGGCGTGGTGGCTCATGCCTGTAATCCCAGCACTTGGGAGGCAGAGGCAGGAGGATTGCTGAGTTCAAGGCTTGCCTGGGCTACATAGTGAGCTCAGGACCAGCCTGAACTACAAAGCGGGACCCTGTCTCAAAAAAAAAAAAGTAATTTTTAAAGTTTTTTTTATAGTTAAATTATAAAAACTCCCTCTTTACACAGTTTCTTGAACTTTGCTCAGAGTTTAGGAGAGGCAGGAACATCTTTGTATTCAACAAATGATTTTTGAGTCACGTTGAATAGAATGACAAATTTGAAAATAATTTCAAGTTAAAATTTAAAAATATTTGTTTCCAAATAAAAGTGATTTATTGAAGAATTTTATTTAAAAAATTCAGGCAAAATAGTGGTTTAACCAAAGTGGGATATTGCATAGAAGCACAAAGTCCTTGGCATTTCCTGGAATTCATTTATCTTACAGTACTTATCTAAGGAACTATCTGGAAAAGCATTAATCACATTAAAGAAGAAGAAAACACTAAGTGGAACATTTTCACTATGTAAAAATGCTTAGGTAATTATATAGGGAATCTTATTTTGTTGTTTTGTTTTTGACCTTTAAAAAAGTAAACTCAATTTGTCAAATGTGCTAATTATAAAGTATATATGTATATATATATACCCTAGATATCTATCTCATACATACACGCACACACACACACACACACACACACACATATGTCCTAGAGACATAGAGGCAGAGACAGGAGGATTGCTGAGTTCAAGGCTTGCCTCGGCTACATAGTGAGCTCAGGGCCACCCTGAACAACAAAGCGAAACCCTCAGAGGGGTTCAGAGGAAAAAAAGTCAGAATGAAGGTATCTATGGAAATACCACCTGAAGAATGTAAGAGCTGGCTTCAGAATAGCGTTCAAGCACCCCAGACTCTCAGGGTCTGAGGGCATTGAGCAGGAGCTGCCTTCTTCCAATATATATGATAGATAGATAGATGATATATATCTATCACACACACACACACACACACACACACACACATATCTCCTAGGGATAACCTTATGGGAAGAATTGGTCTAGTAACATATTTATATGCCAGTCATTTCTCACTTCTGTTTGTAGGGACATATTGTCATAATGAACTCTTCACCTTTAGAATGGAGGCCTTCTACTTGTGCTAATGGAGGTATTTGGAATGAACATATACATACACAAAAGACCTATAGAGAATAAAATTAAACTCACATGAAATCTGCTTTTATGTAAATTACAAAAGTCGGATTTTTAAAATGAAGTTGGTAATTTTCATTTTCTGAGGCTGAGTGTCTCCTTTATACACTGTCATTGACCACTGCTCAGTGAAATAAAGTGTCAAAAGTAGCTTATGTTGCTTTATTATATGTAAATATATCTTGTAATTCACTTAATAAATCATCATTGCCATTGAAATGCAATTCTATGGAGTAGTTATACTGGAAGTTTGGCACTTCTTAGCTAAATATCAGGGAGTAGGCAGGTTATGATGAGCTCATAAATCTGATTAATTGGCTTTTTATACAGCAGGATTGAAATCAGTATTTCCTAAAGCATGAAGTGAGAATCTTCTGGGAGTCTTATAAAGTTCGCAGATTCCCAGGCTAAATCAGAATCTCTGGAAACAGTGCTAGGAAAATACATTTAAACTGTCATCTGAAGTGATTACTTCATTATGCTCATTAAATCTGAAGGCCTGTGAAGTTCCCATTTGTTAATTAAAAAACATACAACTCAACTTCAGCAAACATATTCTGTGTTAATATGTCTTTCCATTGGCCTCACGCATACTGAGCACCCCGTCCAGTGCTGAGTCACTCCCCCGGCCCTTCTGTGTTCTTTTTCTTTCTTTTTTTCTTGAGACAGGTCTCACTTTGTAGTTCAGGCTGGCCCTGAGCTTACTATGTAGCCCAGGTAAGCCTCGAACTCAGCAATCCTGCTGCCTCTGCCTCCTGAGTGCTGGGATTACAGGCGTGAGCCACCACAACTGGCACTGTGGTATGTATAGAATTTCAGAACAAATGTCATTAGAATTATTTGGTTAGAAGCAATAAGATCTAATTTGAGATGAATTAAGCTACAGTGAGATGTATTCCAATATACATGAGGGGCCATAAATCAAACATAAATCTGAAAAATCATTGTTAGGAAAAGGCAAATAATAGAAAGGATTCAAATAATTTAAGAAGGGACATTTGACCACATTTATTTCCTATATAACTTTATTCAAATTTCAAACATATTTTCAAAGCAATAGCTTGTCTGGCAGGTCATGTGCTCATATTTTGGCTGATGGGGAAGGTGAAGTGATGGAAATTCCACAATTACCAGAATTTGATTCAGGTGGCTCTCCAGAGAGACGTGGCAGTGCTGTTACAAGAAGACATTTTGTGCGATTAAGAACAAATCACCATAATGCAAAAGACTTTAGAATCATTCAACGAAAAGTGCTCATTTTACGCAGAAATCAGCTAATTCTTGAATTAATAAGTATTTATTGTGTTAAGGACACTGAATCAGGTGCTAGCTTAGGTCTTAGGGAAATAACCCTGGGACTACTGGAAGTCAGGGCAACAAATTAGGCAAAGAGTAGGTGGGATGGTTTAGACACAGTAAGTTTGTAATAGAACCTCTCTAATGAGGACAGTAAGGAAGAGCTTGTTTAAATGAATAAGAAGCCTGAGTCAGCGTGTCTTGGAATTTACATGGACTCTTTCCATTAATGAAACACAATATGATAAACATGTTTTTGTCTCCAAAGCATTCTTGTAGTTCTTGCCTTAAAAACTTAGGCATAAGAGCTAGCATGTAATATGGATAATTTTTGACCACACAGTTATTGAGTGAATAAAATTATTTGATCACTAGCTTTTCACCTTTTAACTAGGTGATCAGTCACACTGAAATTGTGTCACATTTTATTATATCCTTGAATAGAACCTCTCATTTCAACTATTTTTGAGCACCTAACATGAGCTTGCAACTAGGGATAAAGATGTTTCTAGAATTCAGAGCTCTTACTCACCCTCAAGGAGTAATTGTCCTCAGAAAAGTACATTTTAAAGTGGCTTTATTGTTAACTTAGTGGTATAGGAAAAATGTAACTCCAGATGTGCCTAAAGAGTTTGTGTTCCCCATGCACTGAAAATGAGTTCCAAGGTTCAAAGGAAGTTAAAAGTAGGAAAAGTCTATGAAAAGAAAGTTCCTGAGAGACAGCAGATTCCAATGAGCTGGGATTGAAGCCCTTTGTCAGGGGTAATTTATGCAGCAGTCAGTGTCAGTACAACATGTGTCAAGCTACAGTGAACCTATAGGATTCTAATTATAGGTGCTTATCTAATATTGACCCAATAAGGCAATGAATCACATAGGGAGGGCACATGGAAAGATCAAAGGCTTTTGGGGAAGGGAAGGGATATGGGCCCAGATGGTCTGGTCGCCCATTGAAGCCCTTGCTGCCTGTCTAGGCCCACTGGACCAGGAGTGCTGACTACAGTGGAGCCTCGGGTTGCTGTTTATCTTGCAGGCCTGGCTAGGGCTTCTCCATTCTGAAGCCTGGGTCTGGGTCTCTTCAGATTTGTCCCCAGTCTCAATTCTGATGTTCTATTTTTTTTTTTTTTGCACTGATCTCCTTGAGAGCCTTTCTGACTATATATTACCTTAGACCTAACTTAGCTGCCCATAATATTAGCACAAGTTTCATTCTTGCTCCTTTTATATTTTGTACACAACAAGAGTCATCCCTCTGCCAGAAATGTTCCACCATCGGCCTTCTTTATCCATCTAATAAATATCAACTCATTCTTCATATTTAAGACCCCTGGTCACAGTTTCCTCTAGCTTTCCTTGGAAACTTACATTTCCTTTGTGATACTTCTGTCTATATACTTGGTTACTGGTCTTCTCCCTCAAGTAGCACATCACTTCAAGGGTCATTTATATACCAAATTTTCAAGGGAGTGTCTCAACCTCAGTAGTGTTTTTTGATTTCCATATTTGTTCAGCAGACTACAGTCAGAATTTCCAAATATACTGACTTTCTCCTCAAAGATCCTGTTCTCTCCTCTTGATTTCTCAACCCAGGTAAAAGGTGATACCTACTTTCATGAAGTTTTCCAAGACAGACTTGGAATCTCCTTTGACTCCTTCATTTCCTTCTGCTATAGCTCAGATCAGCATTTTTGTCAGAAAGATAGAATCTTCTGAATTATATCTTCCTCCCCCCAGAGAGCAGAAATAGATTTCAAAACACCACCTCTTTCACAACATATTTTAAGAGTCCCCACAATATTCAGAATGAATCTAAAGACCCTTCATTTGACATAAAAAGTCTCATTACTCCTTCCTCAGTATAGTCTAGTTTTGCAGATTGCTAAATGGGCCAAAATCATTCTGAGATCTTTTAACATGGCTTCCACTGCCCATTACCAACGTGGATCTTACCATTTTAGCAAGATTTACTTCCAACTGCCTGAGGTCTTTTTTTCCAGTAGTCCTTACCTGATGAGTGAAGATACTGGTATATAAATATATACTCCAATTCCCTTATCTTTGGATGAAATAACTCCGGAGGTTGTATTCTACACTAACTCCCAGAATCCTTCAGTGTGGTTAAATTACATTTACCCACAGTGGTAATGGGAAGGCTTGATATAATACATTTTACAGACTGTAGTTTTCCCTTTCCTGGATTAATCTCCCACTACATTGTTTCCTGGGCCTGGTCACTAACAAAATGTTCACATTTCAGTTTTTGTTTTTGTTTTTTTTTTTCTGCTTTTTGGAGACAGGGTCTCGCTTTGTAGTTCAGGCTGGCCCTGAGCTCACTATGGTGCCCAGGCAAGCCGCCGCGAACTCAGAATCCTCCTGTCTCTGCCTCCCGAGTGCTGGGATTACAGGCGTGAGCCACCATGTCCGGTATTGTGGTATGCGTTGTTGATTGTTGGTAGGCGTGTCTCCACACCCAGCATTATATGTGGTTACCGGGGATCGAACTCAGGTCCTTGTGCTTGCGAGGCAGGCGCCGGAACCACTGAGCTAACCCTCCGGCCCACATTTCAGTTTTTATTACTGCTTTGGATTTTGAAGAAGCCAGAAAGGATGCTCAATGTATATTCTTGGTTTCATAGAAAAATTATGCAATTAATAAAATGTTAACATTTTCCTATTTGCTTTTCTGTGCAGAATGATTTTGGCTCTCTCTTCTACCAAACTGGATTTTACTAATTGCTCAAAATTATTCCTAAGCATTCCCTCTTGAAGGGAAGCTTTTAGCACCAAGCTGTAGTCTAGAAGTTTCACATCACCCTATCTGAGGACACTTGTGCTGTCAGACATGCTAATCTCAGTATGTCTGGCTACCTTGTAATCTTGCAGGTAGGGATCAAGATATATTTGGATTTTCACTACAGTCAAAAAATGGGGATGATAGCATTGGTTCTATATGTTTACCTGAATGAATAGTTTTTATTGAACATATTTCTGAATGAGTGAAAAAAAAAAACAAAACAGTGGCAGATTTTACTAGAGGGAAAAAATTCACTGCTGAATGGAAATTTATACAACTAATATCAAAGTTCAAATGAAATAGTTTTGATCATTTGCACCATTGTTCTCAATAACTGCCGATAGCAGCAACAATAAATAACATGTAACATTTTAAAAATATTACACAATTTAAAATTTCATTGTATTACCACACTGTTCTTAGGTAGAATTTACTTCTATTGTTACTACTATTATTTTTTACTATCTATACTGTTAGTTCTATCTTATGCAGAGTAAATAACTCCCATGTTGAATATTATGAAGTGTTTTCTTTTGAGAAAACAAAGTCTCATTTCAGGAAATCTCAGTATGGTTGTCAAGATGGTACTAAGTTCAAATCGGGGTTGAATTTGGGAATGTCCATCCTCATGCCCTCCTCAGAGGGCTAATAATTGGTAGTGGCAAGTTAATTCCTTCACATTGTTTTGTGACATAAAGTAGCCAAGATAATACCCTTTTGACTATGAGCTGGAATTTTCTAGGACAAGTTACAAAGTTCATTTTTCAAAACTATTCAACATGCAGTCATTGAAAAGTAGAGACATACCTTTGTTTGATAAATATATACTAAACCATCTTCGTATATTTTGCACATATTGTTAGTTTTTGTGGTTATAGATTTAACAAAGACAATATTCTAAGCATTGACCTTTGGAAACTTATCTTGAATAACATCTTTATAAATCTGTGTCCCCAAAGTACCATTTAAGCCTTTATTACTGTGACTAAAATTGAAAGATGGTTATTGGTTTTGAATTTGATAATTTTGTATTTGCTTAGAGTTTTTTTCTACTGAGCTCTAGGTGCTTGTAGATATTAACATATTTATCTTGAAATGACTTTTGTGTTATAATTGACCTGAAAATATTTTAATTTATTTATAAAGCCTTTTACCTTTTTTCCTTATTATTTTTTGGTGCACCCCTATCATTCCCATATCTTTTTTTTTTCCTGAGAGAGTAAATTCTTGGGAAAACAGATCATTTCTTGCCTCTTTTGTATGCTTAGGATTTGCCAAGCAAAGAGGAACTCCATAAGCCGTAGACAGGAGTTTCTACAGTGCATGAAAAGCAAAATTGTATAAAATACTTAAGATAATGCCTTAAAGTTGAAGAACTAGACGTGTTTTCTTGCCCAGGATTTCTATATGAATTGTATCAACCAATAACTTGTAGTTTAAGTCCTATAAACTAATCTGCACCCTGTCGAATAATCACCCCAATATCCTTTCTTCCAGAAATGATTTAAGATCAGCATTAAATTTCAATTCATAAAACTAATCTCTAAAATCACATCCTGTCTGCCTCTTTCACTAGCTTCCCAACAAGGATCTGAAATAGCCAGTGTGCTGTAATCAGGAAATCTTTATTGGCGTGCGTCCAAGCCCAGTCATGTTTTATGAGCCTTACTGCTGTAAGTCACATCAGTTTAAGCTCAACCTCATGAATGAAAAGTCCACCGTTCTTTAAGCTACTATGTGTAAGACTGCAATTCACAAAACGACTGTTTGTAGAAGTCCGCTTTCATTAATTGAGCACTTCCTTAAAGTTTCTAAAGTATCCCACCAAATTTTCTTTAAAACTTATCTTAAAAATGATTAAATTAGAATATTGTAGTCAATGTTTTGGATCCTCTGTCCTGGATGTCTGCTGCAGGGAACTAGGGAGTAGTGAGACTGTCAAAAGGGAAAAATATCCTCAAGTATCCTCAAGTAGAAGGGTGTGCCAAAGCTTCCTTGCGGCACTGTGAAAGGCAAGTTTATGATATTTCTAGGTCCTAGATCCCTTTCCTGCCCCAACATGGCTTTCCGTGGACATTCCTGATAACGTTTCTGTAAAGACTTTATGCTTTGCATGCGAGTCTCTGTTGCAAGTTTTCACCTCTGCCGCTACAAAGCAAAGGCAGCTAAAAGGATCCTTTACACAAATGAGCGTGAATGTGTTAGAATAAAACATTATTAAAAGATGTTGAAACTTGAATTTTAGATCATAGTTATATGTCATCAGTATTTTTCTTTGGATTTTTTTTTTTTTTTTACCCAAACACTTAAAAATGTAGAAACATTCTGAGTTTGTATGCTGTACAATAGCTACAGGCAGGGCACAGTTTTTAAATGCTGCTTGAAATCTGTCCATGTTTAACTTTGCATTTTAGCAGGATCTCTTCTCCTGGTTCATCTTCTCCATATGCTCTGAATTCCCACTTTCCTCTAAATGTCCTGTCAGTATCATTCCAGGACTACTCTACCCCACAGTACCCCATGTTCTCATACTTTTAACTTTCCTTCCTTTTCTTCTTTTTTTTTTTTGAGACAGGGTCTCGCTTTGTAGTTCAGGCTGGCCCTGAGCTCACTATGCAGCCCAGGCAAGCCTCAAACTCAGCAATCCTCCTGTCTCTACCTCCTGAGTGCTGGGATGACAGGCGCGAGCCGCCACGCCCGGCACTGTGGTATGTGGTGCTGATTGCTGGTTGATTGTTGGTGGGCCTGAGTCACCACACCCAGCATTGTATGTGGTTACCAGGATCAAACTCAGGACCTTGCGCTTGCGAGGCAGGTGCCTGAACCACTGAGCTACATCTCCGGCCCCCTTTCCTTCCTTTTCTATTTCCAGGGTATAACTTTCAAGGTAGTTTGTTGTTGTTGTTGTTGTTTTTAAAGACAGGTTCTTGCTTTGTAATTCAGGTTGGCCCTGGGCTCACTATGTAGCCCAGGCAAGCCTTGAACTCAGGAATCCTCCTGCCTCTGCCTACCGAGTGCTGGGATTGTATGCCCTGCATTGTGATTTGTAGTACCGATTGCTGGTGAGCATGAGTCACCATGCCCAGTATTTTTGTAGGTGGTTACTGGAGGTCAAATTCAGGACCTTGTGCTTGCTAGGCAGGCACCGGAACCACTGAGTTAAATCTCCAGCCCTCAAATTAGTTCATAAGAAAAAGCAAATATGATTCATTAAAAACTATTGCTGCCAGGATTCTTAAAAACACAGATTCAGACACATTACTTGATTTCCAACATGTTCATTCCTTTCTTTTGACTAAAAGATATGAAAAAATGTCTTAAACAGAACAGATAGACCTTTGTAATCTGGCTGTGATCTACTCCTCAGAGTTCACTATGAGCTGTGATTCCTCACACCCTGGGACATTTTACAGTCAGAGAAAATTACTCTTTTTCTTCACTGAGCGGGGAGGGGCCTTCCCTGAGCTCCTGCTCTGTGCAGAGCCCCTCTACCAGCACAAAGTGTTTTGATTCTTGCTTTCACCTTTCAGGTGACTCCATAGCTAGGCTCTAAAGATACCAAAGTCACATTCAAAGTGCTCCCTATGCCAGTAATCCTGAAAGAACACTCTTTAAAAAGACTACAACATACTTTTTATATACACATAACACACTGTAATGAAATTACTTGTCTATATACATTTACTTATATCCAGATTCTGGCTTTAGATTAGCAAAGACTGTGTTTTCTCAGCTTCCCTATGTATCTTCTACTATGCAGGTCCTAGCACAGTCAGTAACAGCAGATGTTCCTGTGATGCATTATTTTTTTTTTTAAATTGAGTTCTTTGTTGGTACAATTTATATACATCTCACAATCACACATAACATTGGGGAATTTGTACCAATATATGACACAAGTCAATTCTCATTTTTACCCATATCCCCACGCACCCACACCTCCCCACCCCCTATATACATGCTCTTTTATTTTCTTTCAGAATCATTTTTATTCCTTCCCCTCATTACATTCCCACACCAAATTTCCCATTCTGCAAAAACTGTCATATTTTCTAGAGCTCATTTTGCGATGCATTAATTTTACTCCTGCTAGAGGTATTTCCACTGGTTGAAGCAGGTATTTGGAAGCTCAAGTGAATTTCTAATTGTTAGCATTTCAGGTGCTAGTAAAAGGGGGTGAAGGCATTTGGGTAGAAATAATAAACAGTTGCTACTTTAAAGCAGAGGTGCTTCTCACGAAAGCTAGGCAGCTGCCTGCCTCATCCTCATCTGTCCATGACCAAGTCACTGTTTTAAAAAATCTATTTTCACATTAGTATAAGTAAGTATAAGTAAACATCAAGTTTCCAATTTATCCCACCACACCCTTCCTCTAGGGCCCCACATTTCACGGATCTTGCTTCTTTCCCGACTTTCAGACTCACTGTCACATGTAGGATTCCCAGGGCCATCAGGAGTGCAACTTCAGGCCCCAGGATGGAAGGAGGGATAAGAGAAACTATCAGTTCATCTGCGAGTAAGTCATGTGAAAGCTGAAAGTCGATGACTGAAATGTATTCCCTTATCTGCCACATCTCAGTAGCACAGAAGTATTTATACAAGAGTAGCACATCCAAAACATGTCACTTGGAATGAAATAATTTGTTTAACATTAATTGGATTGATATTAATGTATGGAGCTAACCTTTTTTATTTTTTGGTACATATTAGATATACATTATGATCATATTCATCACTGAGAATTTGTACTTGTGCATGATGTATTTTGATTCTCCTTTTTTTCCAATTCGCCTACCCTTCTTTCAACCTCACTATCCCCTAGAAATAATTTTGTTAAAGGAGTTAGAAAGACAAATAGCTTCTGTTCTGAAATATGTAACAGTGATTTAATGAAGGTTTTGTAAGAAAGGTAAAATTTTTTTTTTTTTTTTTTTTGAGACAGGGTCTCGCTTTGTAGTTCAGGCCGGCCCTGAGCTCACTATGTAGCCCAGGCAAGCCATTGCGAACTCAGCAATCCTCCTGCCTCTGCCTCCTGAGTGCTGGGGATTACAGGCATGAGCCATCACGCCTGGCACTGTGGTATGTGGTATTGATTGCTGGTGGGCGTGAGTCACCACGCCCAGCATTCTATGTGATTACCGGGGATTGTACTCAGGACCTTGCGCTTGCGAGGCAGGCGCCAGAACCACTGAGCTAACCCTCCGGCCCAGAAAGGTAAAATTTTAAAAGTCCTCTGAGGGGTAGGGATGTAGCTCAGTGGTAGCATGCACAAGGTCCTAGGTTCAAGCCCTACCACTGGTAATGCACTCATTAAAATTAAAAAAAAAGTGTGCTTTATCTGTGGAAAATTTTTATTAGATCTATAAAAAATGATTTCTCAAGAAAACATAAAATAAATCACAATGAGAAGAGAATCTTCAGTGATATTTCAAAGTAGCTTACTCACTTGTACATAATAATTCTAAGTCACACATTTTTTATTTTCCTGGTTAGTAAATAGTTTTTACTTTCACCTTTGACAAAACTTTTTTTTTTTTTTTTTTTTTTTTTGTAGTTCAGGCTGGCCCTGAGCTCACTATGTAGCCCAGGCAAGCCTCGAACTCAGCAATCCTCCTGCCTCTGCCTCCCGCGTGCTGGGATTACAGGCATGAGCTACCACGCCTGGTGACAAAACTTTTGAAAGTCAGAATTAGGAATCTGATTATACATGAATTACAGCAACTTTCTAAACCTGGTTTAATTTCAGTTTACTAAATAGAATATTTTCGGGCCGGATATTTAGCTCAAGTGGTACTGCGCCTACTTTAGAAGCACAAGGGCCCAAGTTTGATCCCCGGTACTGAAAAAAAAAAAAAAAAAGTGGATTTACTTTATCTTCTCACTGGCAGAATTACAAATTTTAAAGTGACTCTAAAATAGATGTTCATACCCCAAATAATGTAGAACACCTAGAAGCCAAAAGGAAAATCAGATGTGGTCCTTGCCTTCACAAAACAGTTCCATTTACTCTCTTGCATTATTTATACTCTGTTCTACTTCTATATTACTTCTGTATACATCACAAACATTTACATTATGCTTTGTTTTAACAAATATTGACTAAATATTAGTAGAAGATGGGTATCAAGAGTTTTCAAGTACTGAGGAGAAATACTAAATATTGGTAGTCACTAGTTACTGGAATATGAATGAGTCACTGGTTGCTATTATTGGGAAATACATATTTCTAGAATCAACAGCACAAGGGAAGAACCAAATTTAGAGAGAATTTGAATTTGTATCAGCATAGGTATCAGCATAGTTTTATTTATTAGTTGATTAGTGTGTTGTCTTGAGCCGAGGGGGTCTAATATAGGTGGAAAAGGGGAACTTGGCAGTTGCCTAAGGTGATAAATAGAAGGAAAGAGTAAAATGTTGCTAAAAATAATTCCTTTCTCAGTAAAGTTGCCTAATTGAGGGTAAAATAGTTGAAAGTCTGGTACTTTAGGACACAGAACTGAAAAATTTCTTAAGTGCTTTTAGCTATTAAGCTAAGGGTTTTTTTGAAAATTATTCTTGTGATACGAGACGCATTTTAAGAATTTGAGAATTTCTGACTAAACGAAGTATATTGGCTTAGCTTTGTATTCAGCTTGAGGTCTCCTTTGAATTCCTATCACAGAAGCAGAGTCGGCTTTTGTTTGCTGGCTTAGAAACCGTATAAACACCTACTGTTTGAAGGAACACAGAACACGAGTGGAATTAGAGCTGGAGGTTCTAGAGCAGTTGCTGGAACATTGCTTTACCCCAACAGATCTGCCATGTAATTCAAGTGAATTGCTGCAGAAGAGACTGACTGTAGGATCTTTCTGGATATCTGCATTAAAATTCAGTTTAGAATTCTACACTAATGCCAAAAAAAAAAAAAAAAAAAAAAAAAAAAAAAAAAAAAAAAAAAAAAAAAAAAAAAAAAAAAAAAAAAAAAAAAAAAAAAAAAAAAAAGAAAAAAAAAAGAACAAAAAGCAGAAAGACCAGATTCTAGCACTACCAGATTCTAGCACTGGCTGCCACGGCCCACTTCTTGAATTCCTGGCAAATGAAGATTGTGTGATAATTATCTTCTGCTCAAATTAAAATTCAAAGGTGTTCTTCAAGGAGGATGGAAAACAGGCAGGAGTTATCTTCTATCACGTGGCATAGCCTCTGTCTTCAGGGCTTGTGTAGTCACTGAGGTCAGACGAAAGGCAGGTATTTAGATAAACAGGAGTTTATCGGAATAGAAGTCTTACCTCAGGACATTCAATCTGGCATCTGAAAATCCAACCAGGACAAAGCACATCAGTCTTTTCCAGTGTGACCTTGTAGTCTGTGGAGAGCACTCACTGTACAGAGTAACTATTCATCACCACTCTGCAGAGGGTAAGGAAGACTTTAAAATTCATACATTAAGACAATAAAATTCACTTTGATCAGTATTTTCTGTTTTCCTTTATTTAAGTAAATTCTTGTTACTGGTCCATCTCCCCCCTATATAGCAAATGTGACTATATCGAGTTCGGGATAGTGACAAGCTCATTTTTTAAGTGAATATATTAATTCACTAAGTGAATATATTAGTATATTGTTTTTAAAAACTCTAGGTATAATGTCTCTAATAAATATAGAGGGATTAAATTGCCTTCTGGGTCTTTCTTTATCAATGCATCTATATCCCTATATCATATCTAGATGATAAAATACTTGTATACATAATAATATAACTGGTATCATATCTTTATTTACATATTACTATTTCATGTATTGTCTTCATATTTTCAATTTTCTTGGTTACACTGTGGTTCAGAAAAATAATAAAGATAATGAGAATGAGAAAATTTCTGATTTTAGTGGGTAGGATCTGTTGAGTAGAAGCAATAATAAAGGTAATTGTTTATGTGTTGTATTATTAGAGAGTCTGTAAAACCTGGCATTATCATAGAAAATATTTTTTTCTGTAAAAACAGTTCAATTTGGCATGGTGGTGACATAATCCTAGTATTTGTGAGGCAGAGGCAGATGAACCCTAAATTTATATCCCACCTCAGAAAGTTTGTGAAATCTTTTCTCAAAAATAAAATAAGTGGGTGCAGGGATTTAGCTTCGTGGCACAGTGCCTGTCTGACAAGATCAAGGTCCTGAGTTTGATGCCCAGTACAAAAAAAAAAGTAAAGAAAGCAAAGAATAAAGGTCTGGAGATGTAACTCAGTGCATAGACACTGAGTTCAAGACCTACTACTACCAAAAACAAAAACAAACAAACAAAAATATATGTGTGAATATATGAATTTTATAAAGAAAAAATAAGTCAGAAAAGATGGCGCAGTCTTGGTATTATGGTTTTTGATTCTCTTGGCTTCTGTACTAATTAACCATGTTGTAAGTTTGGAGAATGTACAGTGAAAACACAGGAAGGTATACCTCACCACTGATCTCTAATTTGAACATGGGTTACTAGAGAAAAATTTTGATAACCTTTGTCTCACCCTTTACAAGAAATTATATTTGGTGGGCTATCCTGACCCTAAACTCTTTGCCAACCTTTTATTTCCCTTAACGATCAACTACTTAATTTGCAACAGTACTATGGCTTGCTCTGTATCGAAGTCAGTGGCTGCTACCTTAACAAACACTGTGTCATACATATTTATTAGGTTGAAAAGATTGTCTCATATAAAATCTATTATTTATATTCACTGTGTTGGAGAAAGGGGCATATAAAGACTTTCTGTGACAACTAATAGAGTGAGCTTCCTGGAGCCTTTCTTTTCAAATGTCTGCTGACTACCAGGTGGAAATGATTCTTCCAGGGATTTGATGTACTGTGCCCTCATACCTGTATATGTATGAAATCCACAGGTAAGCACCAGGTGTATAGAAAAGTGCTATTCTAGCTGCTTTACTTACATTAATTATTTACTCCTTCCAATAACCCTTGAGACAAATCTACTATTCATAGCACTATTTTAGAGGGAGGAAAATAAGCCATATAGAGGTTAAGTAACTTACTGGAGGTCACAGCTAAGCACACCAAACCAGGATTCCCAGAAGGATATTCCTGCTCTAGGACCTGGGTTTGCACCACTGAGCTTTTCCCTCAAATGTCCAGAGAACATTGACAGCCCGCAGCAGGAAATGGGGATGTCTAAAAATGCCATGCTGCTTTATACTGTAGATAAGAAAGAGATTAACAAAAGATTAACATTCACTGTATTGAAATGGAAAAGTGAACAAAATATTGGGCGAAGAAATTAATCCTAGGTTTTCATTTATTCAAGAGTCAATATGCATGGCACCTTTTCTTTCATAATTATAGCATACATTGGCCCTGTATCAAATCTTGTTATAGCATCTTTAAAAATTTGTCTGAAAATATGTCTTTATTATATTATATTTACCATGTATTCAGAAACTTGTACATTTCTTTATAGAACTGTGTTTTTCTGTAATTTCTTAAGCCATTTTTAGCCGCTAAAAAGGGGGTCATAGCCCACCGTGGCACATGCATGTAATGTCAGACATCAGGGAGGCTGAGGCAGAAGAGTTCCAAGTTTAAACGCGGACTGTGTAACTTAGCAACTTAGTAAACTTTCCTCCAAAAAAGGAAAGAAAAAGAAGATCATTAGTCTTAGGGTCACTTGAAAAAGGAATATGGGTCAGTTAGCTTCAGTAGGGCAGAGCAAAGAAAGAGAGATAAGGACCTGGATATAGAGGCTCTTCCTGGGGCTGATATAGATTAGAAGAAAGTTCCATCTGATGAATAGATTCTAGAAATGTAAGAATATGCAGTATTGTAAAGGGAAGCAAAAATTGAATCAAGGCCAGGGGGTCTATATCTAAGTGTTGGTGATATAAATGCTAACTACAGAATGTGCTAGTAGTTAACCTCTTGAGTTTTTGGCTTTCTTTAGGACAATTAGGATTAAATAAGAAAACAAATGTAATATGCCCTGTGAACTTTATTATGTTAAATACATTTAAGCAAATTAAAAGGAAAACAGGCAGTAGGAACCAAATTAGATCAGCAGGTCGATCTGAGTTCCTAGGCTAGTGGCACAGTATTGTCCCAGGAGTGTCAAGTGCCAGGCTGTGCAACCTGATCAGAACAAGTGCTAGAGATTTTGAACTCAAGAGCATTTGTGAACAAGTTCAGAATTCTAACCACTAGGCTGGAGTTCAGGTGGAAATCTCTAGTTTTATTTTGTTGTTTTAGTGGTACTGGGCACCAGACGTAGGACCTTGTGCCCCATAGGCAAATATTCTACCACTGAGCCACAACAGGTTAAAAATACCAGTTTTG
This sequence comes from Thryonomys swinderianus, assembly GCA_004025085.1. Lineage (NCBI taxonomy): Eukaryota > Metazoa > Chordata > Mammalia > Rodentia > Thryonomyidae > Thryonomys > Thryonomys swinderianus. The sequence continues at coordinate 32,447 of PVIC010009555.1, forward strand.
AATGTATTAAGATGCTGGGGAAAACTTTGGCCACTTAAAAATGGGAAGAAGCCAGTGCTCAGATGCTGTCATAGAATCGACTGGAAAACAGAAAGGGGCCCATGTTCTGTTTAACTAGGTCTGAACTGCCTTCAACATTTTTGGCTAATGGATAGTGTTGACCCTCTCCCTGGGTCTTGGGCCTTGTGATAAAAGGGACTCTGCCAAGCCTGGGAACCTAAAGCTAATCTTTTAAACTAATGGATCACACATGCTTCTTGAATTACAGAAATGAAGCCAGCAACAAGTGGGTGGAAAACGAGGACTCAAAAGTTACTTTGTGGTTTTGCCCAAATAGTTGGGGCCACACATACCTCATTTATAAATGCTGCACCATGGAGAAGGAAGGGAGATAGGTACGGAGTAATGTTATTGAAAGGCAGGATGATGACTGGGTAGTTATGGGATGCTATTGAAATTATAGGTCCAGTACTGAGAAGAGAAACTAGAATTAGAGGTGTGAGATACAGAAACTTTATGAAATCATTGCCTGCAAAGCCCTACAAGTTATATGCACTTTCTGGAGATACTGTGACAGAGTATCACCAAATAATGCATTAAAAAGAGCCATTTACCCCCTAACAATTCTGTACATTCCAAGTCCACAGTTAAGGTTGGGTCAGTGTTAGTTCTGTGTGAGAGCTTTGAAAGAAAATCTGTCCCATGCCTCTCTCTTAGCTTCAGGCAGCTTTAAGCATTCTGTGGCTCGAAGATGGGATTCTCCTGTGTCTTCAGATTACATTTCCTGTACGCACGTCTATATTTGTACATAAACTTCCCTTTTCCTAAGACTAAGGTCATATCACCATATTCTAGGCATTTTTGTTGTTTTATTTTGTTTTTCCAGTGCTGGGAGTAGAACCCAGGGCCTCACAAGTGCTGGGCAAACTCTCTACCACTGTGCTTCACCCTGTACCCTAGTCGGATTTTGATCTAAGTTACTCTCCCCTACTGACCTCCTCTTAATCTGAACATAGACAAAGATGCTATTTAATAAAGTGATATTTCACGCACTGTGAATGAAGAGTTTCAATATTTGTCTGTGGGATTCAACCCCCGACAGAGTGAACGGACGAGTTGGAAATAAGCAAAGCAGAGGGTGGAGGCGAGACTTTTGAAACTGTTAGAATATAAAGGAATACAAAGAGTGAAGAATGAAAGGTGCTATTTCATGGAATTAAGAGGATAACTCCGAAAAGAAGTTGCCAAGGAAAGGAGAAAGTCACAAAGAAAGGGGTCATAATTGGAAATAACAGAAAATGTCAGGCAGTTAGGTGAAAGCTGCTGAAAGATGATAGGATCTAGCTTTGGGAGCTTCTGATGTTCACTCTAAGAGGTGTCTACACCATGGGCTGCCCTAAGCATGGCCATTCTGGGGTGTGTGGGACACTCTTCAAACTCTCTATGTCTAGTTTCCTCACATGTAAAATGAGAATGATAAAAATAGCACTTACTTCAGGGAGTTGTTATGAGGCTGAAGTTGTGCTTAAAATAGTGTCATTTCACTGTAGTGCATCAAAGGATAAAGTCAACAGAGGGAAAGGGCGACCTATTACATGAAATAAAATAATTGCTAATTACATAAAGAATTTCTACAGCTAGACCACAAAACTGGTTAAAAACAGGCAAAAGATTTGAATACTATTTCAAAGAAGATAAAAGAAATAAGCACATGAGAAGATGTTCAATTCCACTAAATCAAAAGCACCATGAGGTACTCTTTGCACTCATTAGATGACTATGACCAGGAACCAGAAAAGAACAAACACAGATGAGGATATGAAGACATTAGAACACATTGTTACTGATGAGAGCATCAAATTGTGAAGCTGCCATGAAAAGTTATATGGAAATGGCATAATAAAGTAAAATATATAAATACAATCAGCATTTAATCTAGTAAAATATTGTGTACAATATAGTAGACTTATTTAGCATTAAAAGGGAAAAATTATGGCACACTCTAAAACAAATAATTTTGGTAAGTGAAACAAATCATACACAAAAAAGACAAATATTGTACAATTTTGCTTATATATAGTACTTATACTTGTTAAACTCCTAAAATCAGAAAATAGAATAGTGGCAGCTATGGGCCGGGGATAAGGAAGAATAGGAATTATTATTTAATGTGGCTAGAGTTAAAACTAAACTAAACTAAAAAACTAAAACTAAAAACTAAACTAAAACTAAAGTTGGGCAAGATAGAAACATGTTGGTGATGGGTCATGGTATGCGAATGTAATACCATAGAACTGGAGTTTTAAATGGTTAAAATGATAAGTTTGGGTGCGTGTTATCAGAATACTATGGATTAAAAAGAAATGTAGTGTTAGGTAGACTAGAGAAGGTTTCAGGAGTCAGTGAGAGTCAAAGATATGGAACTGGTGAGTAAACCTGATTAGCATGAGGAGAAGGGATACGGAAAAGTAGCAAGGAAGGATGAGAGACCTTAGAGATGGTGAGGCTTGTTTGTAGATGCAGGAGAAAGGTCATTTGAGGAGAAATTAAGAAAGAGAACGACAGATGGAATTCGATCTTAGAAACTTGTGTGAACAAGAACCCTAGAGAGAAGAGGGAATTAAAAAGAGGGAGAAAAAGTCATTTGGATATAGAGACATAATAGGTTTGTAACGTGTACTACTACTTAACAGATATAAAATATTATCTTTGCAACTTCTAACTGGTATTCCTTTATTTCATGGAGAGAAATATTATGTATACCTTTTTTTAAAAAAAATGTGCACTATTTAACTCATTTGTCATTTCCTGGGAAAGAAGAGACAAAAGTTTCAGAGAAATGAGCTGGGGATTTAGCTCAAGTGGTACCGCACCAACCTTGTATGCACAAGGGCTGGAGTTTGACCCCCGGTACTGCAAAAAAAAAAAAAAAAAAAAAAAAAAAATCATTTCAGAGAAGGCTATCTTGTGCCAAAAGTATGGTTGGTATATGACATTCATAATCTTGAATGAAATAAAGTAAGATCATGACTTGTCTAAGGAGATAATCCTATTGATTTGTTTAAAATTCAGTGGCTTTAGAAATAATTGAAATAGGTTTTACTGATTAGTTGCATCTAAATTAGTAGCATTAAAGGCTTTCAAACTCCAGGGTCAAACATATTGCAAGTATCACAGAAGTCAATGTTTAAACTTAGAATAATCTTGGAAAGAAATACAGAAATATTAAAATATTTATTATATGTAGCTAGTCCCAAATCTAAGTCTTTGATAAGGTTATTCTGAATTTAAATCTGAAGAATTAATCCAACCAAATGTGGAAAAATAAATGAAAGCTCTAAAGTTTTAATTATTTGTGAACTTCTATAATTTTGCCAAATATATTTTAATTGGAGAGTTAAGATATTTTTTGCTTTTTATTCAACCAAATAAAAGAAGTACAATTTTGCCTTTTTGGTAATTTTACAGGCTTATGTTTACTGAACTGTGCTATCAAGGTTAAATACTCAAATTAGTTTTCAGAACATTTCATAGTTGTTGAAATATGGTAGAACAATGCTAAATTGTCTATGCTTAAATATGAGGGCATTATGAATTAATTATTTCATTTATGTGTTTTAGGAAAGTTAGTTTCTCTAAAGTTTATCATTTTGTGCTTCTTTTATTTAGTAGGAACATTAAAAGTTCCTTTATTTTGCCTTCCTAGAATTAAGATCCTAGATGATTCTGCCACATTTTAATTTTTGCATAGAGATGAATGGAAATTAATATTTTCAGAAGAGCTTAGTAATTATTTTTTACTTTATACCATATTGTAGTAAACCCTCAAAAGAAACAGATCTGAGTTTTAAGAATCTTCCCCATACTTTATTCATAATAAAAGTCTTTGCACATGCAACTGAAAGCCCAGAATCTTGAGATAGGGAGGGTTTTATTCAGAGTTGCCCAGAGAGATAGAATTGATAAGATATACATGATGTATATATACAGAAACCTATGGGAACTGGCTTCTCAGGTGTGGAGAGCAAGAAGTCTCAACACTGGCTGCAAGCTGGAGAACTGCAGCAGTGTTGTGGTTCTTCCCAAGTTCAAAGTCCTCAGAATTAGCAAAGTGATGACAGTTTGCCCAGTCAGAGGCCCAGGATCCCAGGAGGCTGCTAGTGTAAGTCCCAGAGCTCAGAGGCCTAAGAGCTTGGTATTCTGATGTCTGAGCCTGGAAGAGAGGGTCATTCCGGTTCCAGAAAAGCAATGCATGAAGGAAGGGAGGGTGTGTGTGTGTGTGTGTGTGTGTGTGTGTGTGTGTGTGTGTGCAAACTCTCTTATTTCACCTTTACCACACAGCAGACAAGTCATCCTCAATTGCTGCACTGACCACTTGCCAGTGGGCTCTGGAGACACCATAGAGTCTTTCAAATCAAAGGCTAAACAACCCGTGTTTCAGCAAAAGAGACAGAGCATCGATGCCTGCTGAAGCACTGAGCACCATTAACACAAGGACTAACGACAAATAATGTTTCACCAGTGACACTCCAAGTCATCCAGCTCAGCGAGACTATTATTAGTTATATGGGTGCTGAACACTATCATATGTATCTGAGAAGCAGAATCTGAAGGAGCACAACAAATACAGAAAAGAAAGGCCATATGAGAATGAAGGGGTGATTGGAGAAAAGGGGCCACAACCCAAAGAAAGCTTACAACCATTAGAAGCCAGAAGAGGCAAGGAAGACATTTTCCCTAGAGACTCTGGAGGGGCTTTGGATTTCTGACCTCTAGAGCTGTCACAGAATAAATTTATGGTGTTATAAGCTGCCCCCGCTTGATAATTTGACTCATTAGCCAACAGAATACAAAACAAATTTTAACCTTTTTGTGAAGAAATCTCACACAGTCACTTTAATGGTGTAGGTAATTCTGATCTTTGACAAAAACCCTGGAGAGAAATAATCCTATAAACTGAGCTCTAAGAATTTGAGGGAGGATAAATACGAGAAAGCATGTTCCTGACATAATGAATCAAAATAAATGATATTCTATTGTACCAACTATTTCATTATAATAGTTTACGTAGTTTACTTTAAGACTAGGGAAAAAATGTCTTGACTATCAGAGAAAGACTATGATTGTGCCCCTTAATCCTAATAACTACCTTGACTGGATTAGAGACCCCTGGTGGGCTGATTGGATTACGCGTGCTCTATTCAGCAAGAGGTTAATCCTCTGGTGTTCAGTGGAACATGCCAGTAGCATGTGGGGTCCACAGAGAGTACATTTCTTGCTGGTTTCTTTCCCTGTGTCCCGCTCCCCTGCGTCCCTGAAGCGAGCAGCTGTGCCCCTCCCCCCAGCCTTCTTCAGTGAGCCCTGTGCCTTGGAGCCAGCTGGGATCGAACCTCTGGAACTGTTCCCCCAACAAACTGTTTCCTCCTATAAAATGTGTGTGTCAGGCAGTTTGTCCCAACAAGAGGAAAGTTGGCCGATACTGAATATTTTAATCTTCCTTCCCATTTGTTGCTTTGAAAAATGATTTCCAAATTATAAAAATAGCATTCTCACATTGAATCATCTTCGCAACATAGAGGAACAAAGTCACATGAAGTCTCCAGGACAATCACTGTCACCACTTACACCCAGTCACTTAAATTCTTTTTAAGAGTCAACACTCAGGGGACCATTCAATGTTACCACTCTTGTAAATGGACCTTTCTCTTATAACAAATATGAGACTTTGCTATTGTTAATATTTATAATTATCATTTTAGAAGATAATTTAACTTGGTAACAGGAAGATACACTGTTGCTCAACCATTTACTTATCAGGAATATTCAGACCATTTTCTGTTTTTGTGAGACATCATGAATGTTATCTCTTAAGCACTTTCTATTTAGCATTGTAAATATCAAGAAATCCCAGCATCACTTACATGTGGGGCTGAATGATTCTCTGCTGTGGGGAGTGATCTCATGGGTTCTACGATGTTCAGCAGGGCCCGGGACTCTATCTCAGTCTTTCTTCTCCCACGTCACTATTATAACAACAGACTTCCTCAGATGGCACCAAATGTCACAGGGCAGGCAAACCCGATCAGGTGATAATCATTGTCTTAAAGTTTGAATTCCTTGACTGGAAGATCCGATGTTAAATATGAGTTTCTTGGATTTAAGTCTAGTGTTTTTCATGGCACTAGTGATTTCTCTACATCATGTTGCTAGCAGACTTTCTGATAGGAAGATGAGTCTTCTGGTAATGAGATAAGGCATTGGCCTCATGTGTGTGCATTCCTGGCAGGAAGGTGAGAGACCAGCAAGTCCTAAGAGTCCAGAACCCTCTTCTCAAAGAGTCTCTTCTTGGGAGTGTTCTCTGAAGTCTCACAGCCTTCATATTCCTGGCCAGAGCTGTGTCACACAACTGTTGCTTCCTCCCGGCATCGCAGAAAAGGCTAGAAATTCATATTTTTAACTTGTTGCAGCCTCTGTAACAGACTAGGGAGAAGGGAGGATGTAAGTAAATCACTTTTGAGTAACCCAACAGCTTAGTGTTTGCTCCATTTCCCATCCCTCTTCAGTCACTTCCCTGTAGCAGACGGAAGGCACAGAAACTGGAAGCTGCTAAAAATGTTTAGTCATAGATCCATAAAGTTTTAATGTGCCATGATTTAGTATCTTAAAAATGCTTCATGAAATTCTTTCTGGCTAATTGATTTGGTGGCTTGTTTATTCTGCTTTCTTTGGAATCACAGAGCATATTCATGTATGAGTAGTCAATGAAGAAACCAAATTAATTTCAGTTAGAAAAGTCACTACTTCAAAGCAAAACTCCTTCTGTCAGTTGCAATAAATGTGCCTGTCATTTCATGTTATCCACAAGCTGACACGTAGAGGATTCATATTGTTCTCACATCACTTTCATTCAATAATATGCATCAGGAACACAAGGTGCTAAATGCTGGCTACGTGGAGATGTAAGAAAAGGTGAACATTTCAGACATAAAATATGGGCTGAATATAAGTACAGCAGAGCTCACTGGCTAAAAGAGGTGTTTGTTTTCTTATCTCCACAGTCACTTGGGAATTTTGTTTAGCTACGCTATTTTCCAATTTCTGCTTTTAAAAAATGGCTCTGCCTAAGTGAGATTAGTACTTGTAAATGTGATTGGTTGTGGAAACAGGATCTTTGCAGATGTAATCACATCAACATGTTGTTGTCAAGGTAAGCCCTAAACCATTATGACTGGAGTTCTTATAAGAAGAGACAGTGAGACGTAAGGAGAAGACAGTGTGAGCCCAGAGGCAGGCAGCGAATGATAGTATCCATGAGGCAAGACATACTGAGGATCACTGGTCATCCTGGAGGCTAAGAAAAGGTCGCAGAACAGACTGTCCTCTAGAGCCTTGAGAGAGAGAGCACGGCTACACTGATAACTTCATTTTAGGTTTTTAGTGTACAGAACTGTGGTGAGAATAAGTTTCTGTTTAAAGCTGTTCAGTGGGAGGAACTTTGTTATGTACCTCTAGGAATAAAATAAACCAAGTTTGGAAAAATAAGTCATTACTTGCTGGTTGAAAAATCAGTACAACCACTGTAATTCTCTTCCAGGTGTAATTTTATTTAACCCTCTCCTACTTCTGCTTCAAAATCCCCAAGCTTCTCATTTACCTGGCCAGTTTCCCTGTGTTGTTTTCTTTCCTTTTAATTTATTAAATGACAGTCCTTTCCAAAAAAACCTTCATTTACAAGGAGGGGTAGCTTTCAGCTTGGCTTTCAAGAGGAGAATGGTTGTGGAAGAACAGATGGGAAGAATGAGACCTAATTGGCTTCCATGGGGAGCCCTGAGAAGAAAGAGGGCATACAGGTGTGCTAACACATTACAGGAGAAAAGTAAAACCACTTGAGGTAAAGTTGTTTACCCGGAGAAGTACCATGCAGGCAGGGAGACAGGTGAATCCTGTGGAACTCTAATTGCTTATGCCACATTTGAATGACGAAAGCTAAGGTGCACCAGTCACTTGGGGATCTATGTATGTCAAAAGGAGGAACAAGTCCTCTGATCCTCCAGATTTTAACCTGTTTCTATTTTTCAATCTTGTCACCCCTTGGTCAGGTTTGAGCTTGTAGTTTGATTTCTAAAAATGGTGGCATTGGGAGATGGAAAATCCTTGTTCATGTAATCAGTAAGGCCCAAGATGCTTCTGAGAAGTAGACTTCATCCAAGAGCACTACAGAAAGGAATCTCAGAATGCACTATGTTTTAACTGGCTATTTGTTGGATTTCCCTGAGAAACAAGTGTTATACTAGAATTAAGTGTGTAAGAAATGTGTCAAGGAAACATGCCTTAGAAGGATAAAGGGAAAGGAACTGGAGAAGATGTGGGACAGCCTTCAGACCATACCATTGATCTGAAAGCTATAAAGAAGATTTAGAAGTAGAGGGAAATTTATAGAAGAGAACTCTGGTGTAGCACAATTCCAGGGAATGTTCCATCAGGGCCCCAAAGCCACCCATCAGAGGAGTCCCATGTCCCGGGAATGCAGTGATACCCTTCCTGGGGAGCATACACAGGAGCCACAGCTTCAGCTGGATTGGTGTCCAACGGGATAGTATCTGGGCCATGCGGTCAACTGTGCTATAGAAAGACATGTGACAGCTTCATTTCACAGCTGAAACCAGAACAGATTTGGGGTATTTCCAGGAGGCTATCAGAGGACTACATGCTGAGCAATGAAGCATTTTCACCTGGATTCTATACTAATCATCGCAATGATGATAACTTTCTGGCAATAGCTGGTCAGAAGCGGTTTTCTTGGCAGCTTGCTTGGTGGTACTAAATTCTTGTCAGTGGTTCCCAGATATGCTACTAGTCAACAGCCCTGGTTCCAGGGGCTCCAACTGAGAAACGATGTATGGGGTCAGATCTTTTGTGAAATCCAGGCTGGTGTATGGAGTACATCAGAGCAGCAGTCCATGCCTGCAGGGGCCCCAGCTCTACCTCTCAGCAGTAACGGTGGTTTGCCCCCCCAACCCCTCCTTTGCTCTGCTCATATTCTTGCCCCTGATACTCTTGTTCAATCAAAGGCTGCCCCTGTTTAAAGTGAACCTCAATTCCAGTGGCCCTTTCTTTCTAGAAGTCAAAGATACATCATCCATATAGCCTATTCCTCATTTCGTCAAGTGCTTCCTGGCTTACTTTTCCCATGTTCCCAATCTTATTTCTCTAATTCTGAATATGATACATCTTAAGATGTGTGTGCAAGGATACATACCTCTCTGCCTAAGAAATCGGGGGCTAACATGTTAGAAAAACATTGACACTGTTGCTATTACTCAATAGTTATAGGTCCAATGAATCCCTACAGCGGCTATGGCTCCAGCTACCCAGCAACTATTCCTGGCTCTGTAGGTGCTGATCATGCTGTTCGTTCCCAGACAGAGATGACTCATTATGAGATGACATTGCAAAATTCTGGGTGCTAAAATGTATTCTGGCTTATTTTTCAGTCAAATGTTGAATTAAATCATGATAAATTATAAAAGTTTCATTGCTTCAGAACTTTTATTTAATATATTTGTTGGCATTATGAATATAAAAGAGTAATAAAGTATTCACCAAAAGCTTCTTTTATTTTCCTTTTTTTCTTTTCATCTGTGAAGGACTAAGTGTATTTTTTTTTATCCAAAAAACTAAATTAAATATCTGACTTTCTCCCGGGTGATGTTATTTTTATGAGAAATTCTGGAAGACCAAAATGACTTTATGATCTAAAAGAGTGATGCTGATACTGTGAGCATCGAGTATTGAGCCCTGGGGAATGGAGCAAGTCAGAAAAGTCGGAAGAGGAGGAGAAACAGGTCCAGGATGGTCTGGTTCTGGCTGGTGCTGATCCTTCTAGTGACCTTGTGGGAGCTCATGTTAAGCACTTCAATTATGTAGCATGCTGTCCCGATCTCCGTTCACACTGAATTGTTACATTATCCACTGACTTCATGTTTTCCCTCTAGTTCCTCTCTCCCCCGCTTCAGAGCTGAGTTTTTTTTTCCCAGGGAAACACCACTTGCAAGCCTAGAAAAACAGAAGAATTGCACAAATCTTCCATTCTCAAGAATGCCATCCTCAGTTTGAAGCCTAACACCAGGCCAGGATCCTATCTTGAGAGCTGTGGCATTTCCTGTCAGGGTGGGAACACTTCAAGGTTATCAAATCCAACAAATAGCTCTTGAGCAACTGAAGAGAGCAAATTCCTTTGTTGTATATTTGCCTAAGGTCATAGTTTTCTCTGTTTCTCCAGGCAATCTACATTAGTGGAACAAACCTAAATTTGGCAGATTACTGAATATTTAACTAAATATCTTGTTCTCATTTTGAGTGTTAAGTGAAAGGGGAGATTCACTATTGTTGTGGCTAAAACTATGTTCTTTCTTTTTTGCAATACCAGGGATCAAACTCGTGCTTCCAAGATAATCACAGTACCCTGTAAGCTAAATCCCAGCCCAAGACTATTTTCTTTTGAACTTGGGCCTATGTCACATTTTTTCTCTAAAGCTCTGTTTCAGATGATAGTTGTTTAGTCCATTATTTAAAAGTTACTCAAAAATGTGGGAGTCTCTACACTCTGATCATTAGTTCTCTATGAATTCTTCACAGCTGGCAAATGCCAATAAATGTAGCTGATATGTTTATTTCAAATAATCAAATTAATTTCATGAGTACTTTTCTGCTAGAAATGTTATTTTCCATTTAAACTTATTGCTTAATGATAACATTATTAGCATTATTAATGTAATTTATTTTGCCAAGGGATCAATAATGCTTCTTAGACATGAACTCAGTAATATTGCTTTGTTGTACACAGACATAAGGCAGATGCAGTTATAAATAAATACTCAATGTCAAAGTTAAGGCAATATTCGAGTTTTATTTATATACATTAATGTAAGTAAACTTATTAAATTATCTTGGTCAAGAAAATCTACCTTTGGAGCCAGAGATGTGGCTCAGTGGTTCCAGCACCTGCCTTGCAAGTGCAAGGTCCCTGGTTCAATCCCCAGTAACCACATACAACAATACTGGGTGTGGTACTCCCACTGGCAATCGGTACCTCATACCACAGATGCTGGGCTTGGTGGCTCAAGCCTGTAATCCCAGCACTTGGGAGGCAGAGGCAGGAGGGCTGCTGAGTTCAAGGCTTACTACAAAGCTATACTCTGTCTCAAAAAAAAAAGAAAATCTACCTTGATTCCCTATCCTCCACCTCAGTGTGGAATGGTATGTTAATTTCAAACTGAGACGGGCTTGCTATTCTGTGATGTCTTGTTTTTGGACTTATTTTGGATATCTTGGCCTGAGTGAATTTTGGGAGAGAGGGTGTGCTAGAAATATGGAAACGAGTGAGTCAGGTGTACAGTGGACAAGACATGTGCCTGCTCCTTACTTCAACCCTGTGGAGAAGAGGAAGAATCTGTTTCACCAGAGGACTAGGGAGCAACCAGAGGCAGATTCAGTGCTGGAGAGATCTGGGTGAGTAAAGAGACCCTGTCCAGGTGAACTATGTGTACCAGTTTTTCCATGACAGTCCCATTATCCTCCTCTCTTGAAGTAACAATCAGCTGAAGCTTCTCTTTCATTCTCAGAAATGTTTGAGTAAAAAACTATATACATGTATATTCATCCTCAACACAGAGAGGAAAATGAGATTTACTCCATTGGGCATGAGGAAAAGTGCATGCCTGAGGTCCAGAAGCTGGAGAGAATCTTGGATTTGTGGCTTTATGAATGCTGAGGTACTTCAGCTCCGTGACCACTGTCTTTGTGATCCCGGGTCATGGTCATTAGTTTGTCCTGAATGGCTTCATAGGTGGCAGGCATCATGGGGAGGTGGAAGTGGGGAAACTGATTTGTTTGGGAACAGGTAGTGAAGGCCTTTGTAGAAAAGCCTGGATCATTGGGAGGAATCCTTTTGTTATATGACCCCCACTTATACGCTTCTCAGGCCAGTGAGGTCCAGAGAGAGTCACATGTAGAGTCTAATAGGGACTATATGTGGAAAATGAGGAACATTTTAGGTCTAAACCTTTTTTGTTGTTGTTGTTTAATGCATTCTGCAACATTTTGAAATTAATAAGGCTAAAAAAGGTTGTATTGTATGAAGTTTCCCAAGTTAAATGAGTCTAAATCCTGCAGAAACCTTCATCAAATAATAAAGATTAGAAATTAATTGTCTGAATCTTGGTCTTTTAAATCCTATGACTCCTGTCCTAAGCAGTCACTCAGAAATTCTCATAGGGATGACAAGATAAGTGTGATGACTAAGTTTGTTTCCAGGTGTGGAACCAGCTTGTGAAGAACTACAGGACATTTCTGACTGATTAGTTCATGCTCATACTTTAATATAGTTATGTCTGTCGGATCTATTTTTATTGTGTTATATAACCAAAATCTTTCCTGCAGAATTGAGAGAGAGCTGCCTAAGTAGGCATGCATTAGGTTTTCTTTTAGGGATGGTTTTTTTATTTTGTTGATTCTTAGAGCACAATTCTAAGTTTATGTGTGTTTCATTGTAATGAAGACTAAGGATAAACTACTGGCCTCAGTTTTTTTTTTTTTTTTTTTTTTTTGAGACAGGGTCTCGCTTTGTAGTTCAGGCTGGCCCTGAGCTCACTATGGTGCCCAGGCAAGCAGCTGCGAACTCAGCAATCCTCTTGTCTCTGCCTCCTGAGTCCTGGGATTACAGGCCTGAGCAACCACATCCGGCATTGTGGTATGCGGTGTTGATTGCTGGTGGGCGTGAGTCTCCACGCCCAGCATTGTATGTGGTTACCAGGGATTGAACTCAGGACCTTGCGCTTGCAAGGCAGGCGCCAGAACCACTGAGCTAACCCTCCGGCCC